>PVIY010005340.1:0-95276 GCA_004026745.1 Myrmecophaga tridactyla | reverse complement strand
TTATCTTAGTGAAATAAAGATTGTTTAATATAAAGTAATGTCACATAGTTACAAAGTGACCAAGTTAGGGCTTGGTCTGAGACAGTCTGGCTCTTAAGTCTGCACCCTTAGTCAATATTTTCTGCTGATAAGTATGTATCAGCATACATACTTACCTGATACATCCTGCAATGTAAATATAAAAAAGCAAATGTAAAATGTAAAAAAGCAGTGGCTTAAACAAATGTGGGTTCTGTTTGTTTTTATAGCAAAATGAGGTTTAGCACTACAGTGACTCAATAGTAACTCAATACAGAGCCCCTGTGATTCTCTTGACCTTTTTCTCATGGTATCTAGGTAGCAAGAAAACATCTGTGCTTTTCATTAGGAAAGCAATGGCTTTCCCAGAACTCCCCAGCCTACTTATGCCTCATTGAAAAGAAAAACTGGGTCACAAGATGACTCCAGCTATAAGGAAGGCAGGGAAGGCATTAGCTTTTCTAGCCTCTGTAATGGAAGTCCACAAGGGAGAATTAGATTGGAAACATCTCTTGGGTTAGTCAATCAGCAGTATCTCCCATCCCATCATATGTAGACTTGCAAAACTTTAGCAGTGTTATTAATTTTGTACACATAAATAAGCTAATTTCTTTCTTTTACAAATGAGGAAACCAGGTCCCAGACTGATATTTTGAAGGCCAACTTTGACACAACAGAGTCATTTATTCTCAACATTCTTAAAGTTCAATTGATCTCATAATCCATCTGACATGAGTTCCTTTCCACTTCCACAAAGAAGTATTGTCTAGTTTATGCTACAATATTTTTAATAATAGAGATTTCATGTTCACAGTTAGCCTTTTCCATTATTTAGAAAATTCTACTAAAATATTTTCCTGTAACAATGTGTAATGGATTTTTCTATAATTTCCAAATATTAAGGTAAGTGAACATTTGCTGTTTTGCCTCTACAGCATTTTTCTTTTACCCTACCTTTATTATGCAGTACCTTTGCGCTTTTGACGGGAATGTCTTTTCCCCATCATCAGGGTTCACAATGATGGACCCTCTACCTTTGTCCAATCAAGTGGTTGTTATGGTTGGTTTATACAAAGACACTGGCAGATTTACAAATTTATGTATGGCTTTACACTGCAGAAGTGATTTGTTCATGGGTTATTTATTCACGGTGAATATCTGGACTTATTTTTTTTATGGTTTTCTTGACCTTGCTTAACATGGATAATAAAAATGTAGACCACTGCACATTTGCTACACTGAGAAAGACCAGTCTAAAGATGAAGGCAATGTAAAGAGAAAGAACTGATGGATTTACAGAGAAAAAGACCTGCATCACTGGTCAAGCTGTGTTCTACTTTGCTAGTTGCCGAAATGCAAATATACTAACAATGGAATGGCTTTTAAAAAGCGGAATTTATTAAGTTGCTAGTTTACAGTTCTAAGGCCAAGAAAATGTCCCAATTAAAGCAAGTCTGTAAAAAGTCCAAATTAAGGCATCAACAAGAGGTTACCTTCACTCTAGAAAGGCCGATGAAGTTCAGGGTTTCTCTCTCAACTGGAAAGGCACGTGGCAAAGATGGCAAAGTCTGCTAGCTTTCTCTCCAGGCTTCTAGTTTCATGACACTCCCCCAGGGATGTATTCCTTCTTTATCTCCAAAGGTCTCTGGTGACATGGGCTGTCTGCTACGTTTTACTCTCGTCATTCTAAAAGGGACTTTCTCCAAAATGCATCCTCTTTTAAAGGATTTCATTAAACTAATCAAGACCCACCTGGAATGGGTACAGTCACATCTCTAACTAAGCAAGTTCAATACCCACAATTGGGTGAGTCATATCTCTGTGGAGATAAACTAATCAAGTTTCAAATCTGTGGTGCTAAATAGGGATTAAAAGAAATGGCTGCCTTTACAAAATGGGATTAAGGTTAAAACATGGCTTTTCTAAATTATATAAATTCTTTCAAACCAACAGAAGCTGTATCCAAACTTTAATCACAAAAAAATATAGCTTCCTATTGGTTTAAAGAATGTTTAGTTGGTTTTCTCTTACTCGTAACTAAAAACATACAAAATAAAACAATTATCTCCTCTTTCAGAACCACAGAAAACAAGTTTAATCTCATTTCTAAATGAGAAACTTTCAAAGTTTTGAAGAAAAATTTCCATCTTTAGGTTAATTATCCCAGGACCCTTTAGTAATTCTGTTTAATGATTTTGTTTCCTTGAAATAAAAGGAAATGAGATTCATGTGAACTACTTCAATTCTTTTAACTTCTCTAACAATATTTATATTGCCACACTTCTTCTACCTATTCATCTTTTGTTTATGTGTTACTAACCACTACACTGCTTCTCAATTTATTATTACAGTGGGAACAAACATTTTGTTCTATTGTTTACCTTCTATACTATCTCATACCAATGTTTTCCTCCTTTTTTACTATTCTTCAATAAATAGGACCTGAAAGAGAAATATTTGAAGTTGTGATTATGTTAAGGATCTGGAGATGGAAAACTATTCTGGATATTCCAACTGGGCCCTAAATGTAATCACAAACCCATATAAGAGAAAAGAAGGAACTCTGATAAAATAAGAAGGTAGTGTGAAAACTTCAGACTTCTGGCTTTTAAAATTATAAAAGAATGAATATGTATTATTCTTAAGCCACTAATTTTGTGGTACACTGTTATAACAGTAATGGGAAACAAATACCCATGCCATGCACAGGGCGAGATGCATTTTAGTGCTGCTGTAAATCTCCTCACTCTGCCCTGATGCAGTTTCCTCGGATACCTGCACAGCTACCTTCCATACAGCCTTAAAATCTTTACTTACATTCCAATGAGGGCCATCTGGCCACCCTGTTATAATTGCAGATCCTCCCACTTTCCTGATCCCCTTAGCCTATTCTATTTTTCCATAATATATAACACTTGCTATTATATTGTATAATTTACTTATATCTATAGTATATATTTATACTGTATAATTTACATATATATGTGTATATATTTACCTGTGTATTCCATTAAAACATTAAGTCCCCTGAAATCAGGCATTATTTTTTATGTGATTTTTCACTGACCTATCCCAAACTCCCAAATTTGTGTCTGATATAAATACATATTTGCTGAATGAACTAATTAATCAATAATTAAAAGTAAGAATGACAGTTTTAAGTGAACTAAAAATTAAATGAATGATGAATTTGGATGAGTAAAGGACTGGATACCGTGTAATAATTTTTTTCTATTTTCTGTTTGCCCTACCCCACAGCAAAAAAGGAATGGGAAGCCCTGAAGTTTGAAGGAATGAGGGCATAGATGTGAGACAGGAGATATTTATTAAGAATTTACTATGTGTAATGAAAGCATTTTTTAGCTACTATCTTTGTTTCTCAATATCACTGTCTATCTATCTAAAATTTAGTCTTCTGAAAAAAAAATACATTACAATTCTGCTAGGATTTCCAAAATCTAAAACTTTGATAGGTAATGATAAGCAGAAAGTTATGTTCCCATTAATATAATTATTTTTTCCTAAATATTTACCTCCATATTTTTTTTTCATGAGAAGCTCATTGTTACAGAATTAGCCATGAATTTATTTAAAATTGCATTGGGGTATTTAAATATTCAACAAATTGCCTACTTTTGGGGGGGATGGAGGGCAGCAGGTGTAAATTACACAAAGTGGCAGTTGTGATAGCTCTATCGGTAGGAGCTTTAATAAAAAAAATGAAAATTAAAAGGAACCTCTGAATCTCTTTTCTTTAAATAATTAATACAATGTAATACTGATCTTGCTTCCATTTCTTAAAAGAAAATGAGGAAAAAGAACAATGCTGTTAAGATTATGACTCATATAAAAATATAGTAACATTTTTCAACATATAAATGGATAAATAAATAGTAACATTCCTCAGCATCAGTGTTTTAAATTAAAGAAACATGTAAGCAGCTATCATCTCTATAAAGTACAATTGAAGAATATTTTTTGAAAATAACATAGTGGTGCTTGAATAATCATATTTTATAATAACCATTTCCTGCATTTCATTAAAACATTTGTCTAATATTATTTTAGTGATATCTCCCAATTCTCTCTTTAACTTTTTCTTTAAATGCAGCATAAAAATTTTATTAAACAAAAATAATAGGTAAAGTCAAACAGGCACTTCTAATATTAAAGAGAAGAACTGACTAGAAGAAATTGTAATTTAACACCTTATAAAACCTCCAAACAAGCTCTCTCATTAACTTTTATAATTAAAAAGTAAATAAATTCCAGGATGGTGCAATGATGGCTCAGCAGGCAGAGTTCTCACCTGCCATACCAGAGACCCGGGTTTGATTCCTGGTGCCTGCCCATGCAAAAATAAATAAATAAATAAATAAATAAATAAATAAATAAATAAATAAATAAATAAATAAATAAATAAATAAATAAATTCAAAACAATCAAGTTGTTTCCTAAAACTCAATATAAGTCTAGTAAAAAATTTAATTCAATTTGGAAAATAAAAAAACTTTGTTACATCTGCAGTCAAGAGTAAGTGATCTGGGTGGGCCACGGTGGCTCAGCAGGCAAGAATGTTTGCTGCCTGCCATGCCAGAGGACCCGGGTTCAATTCCCGGTGCCTGCCCATGAAAAAAAAAAAAGAGTAAGTGATCTATTTTTGTGTTATAGAATATCTCAAATTTAAACAAAATGAGTTGGAAAAGCAATAATGTGAGCACTGTATTTTAGATACTTGATATTGTGTATCTAGTATCTAAGATACTTACAAAGTATCTTTGTAAGATAACTAATGTATGCAAATTATTTAATTTCCTGTTAGTCACTTATTGGTTATTTAATTACAAAATATTGAATGGTAGCTCAACAGAAAACAAACAAAAAAATGTACTTAGACTCTTGACATTAAGTACAGTCAGAGTTAAATCATATTTTAAGAAATTTGAAATAATTAGCAAAAGTGGGAAATTTACCTTAGATTAAAATGTTTGTTGTGAACCCGAAATGGCCTTTTTAAAATAAAAGTTCTCACATCATTCTTTTTTCCTATTTGTCAAATATTTTTAAACAGTCTTTCACACAGGTTTTAGAGAGTATTGGAAGATAAATCAAAGGGATTGCCACTTATTTTAATCTTTCAGTTGCTAAAACAAATACATACAGTAGGTTAGTTTAAACACAGGAATTTATTGGCTCATGGTTTTAAGACGAGGAAAGTACAATGTGGAGATGTCAACAAGATGATGCTTTCTCCCTGAAGGCTGCAGATTTCTGGGGCTGGCTTCCACTGAACATTGGATCCTTGGGTTTTCAAGAAGGTGAAGTACAGAGTAATGAGTTTCCAAATGAACTGTTAGAAAACATATATTCAGTCACAATAAAAGTATTAATTGATTCAGTTGCTTAAAAAGCAGACAATTTTAGGTGTTAGGAATACAGCTGAAAATCCAACAAATGTCTACTATCATTAAACTTGCTTTAAAATGGAAAAAAAAACAGAAAAACAAACAAGGAAATATGCATAACTATTCTCAACAACAGTACTTGCTAAGTGAATGTGAAACAGGGAAATGAATAATGGTGAAAGCCCTTATAAATACGGAGTCAATAAATGTGTCTCTGAGGAAATGATATTTGAAATTAGATCTAAATGACATGAAGGAATCAGCCATAGCCTTTCTGAGGGAGTACACCGAAAAACTAAGCTGGTGGAGTATAATGAGGAGACCTTGGATGTGTGTGTGATATCTAGAAATTTACTATCAGTTCTTTATACAGTTAGTTGGGAACAGACTGCAAGAAACAAAGCTAGAGAAGTTGCCAGGGCTAAAATCATGAAGTGCCTTATGTTTTAGTTCTTAGCTGCTAAAACAAATACCATAAAATATGTCGACTTAAATAATTGGCTCACAGTTTTGAGGATAGAAATCCAAACTGAGGTGTCAGCAAAATGATGCTTTTTTGCACAAGACCATGCTTTCTAGAGCTGCTGCAGGTGATGCTTGCTCCTTGGTTATTCTGTCACATTGTAATAAACATGGCAATGTCCTCTCCCTTCTTTTCTAGATCCCATTGGCTTCCAGCTTTTTGCTTACCATGTTTCCCCACAACCCTTTTCTGTCTGACTCTCTTTCTGCTTGTAAAGGACTTCAGTAATCTGGATTAAAGCCCAAATTTATTCAGTTGACCATACCATAACTAAAAATTACATTTTAAAAACACCCTACTTATTAGGTTCACACCACAGGAATGGATTAAGATTAAGAACATGTTCCTTTTTTTTACAGCTGAATAATGGGATGTATATACCATATTTTGTTTCTCCATTCATCAGTTGATAGATGTGGGTTGATTCCATCTTTTGGAAATTATGAATAATGCTTCTATGGACATAAATATGCAAATATATGTTCAAGTCCCTGCTTTCAGTTCTTTAGGACACATGCCTAGTTTTGGAATTGCCAGGTTAATTCTATACTTAACTTTCTGAGGAACCACCAAACTGTCTCCCACAGTAGTTCTACAGTTTATTTACATCACTAGCAGCAATGAATGAGTATCCTATTCCTCTGACCCTTTCCAACACTTGTAATTTTATACGTGTGTGTGTGTGTGTGTGTGTGTGTGTGTGTGTGTTTTATAGCCACCATTCTAATGGGAGTGAAATGGTATCTCATTCTGGTTTTGATTTGTATTTCCTTGGGTAATATCATTAGCCATCTTTTCATGTACTTTTTGGCCACTTGTATACTTCTTCGGAGAGTTGTGTAGTTAATAATTTTGCCCATTTTTCAATTGGGTAGTTTGTCTTTCTGTTGTTGCGTTGTAAGATTTCTTTATATATTCTGCATATTAATCCATTATTGGATAGGTGGTTTGCAAATGTCTTCTCCCATTGTGTAGGGTATCATTTTACTTTCAAGATAGAGTCCTTTGAGGCAGAAAAGTTTTTAATTTTTAGGAGATTCAATTTGTTTTTTCATTTGCTGCTGGTGTTTTAGGTGTAAAGTCTAAGAAATCCTCGCCTAACAGAATGTCTTGAAGATGCTTTCCTATTTTAAACATTTTTAATGCAATTTATTGAGATACGTTCACATGCTATATAATCATCCAAAATATCCAAAGTCTCACAGTATCATCATACAGTTGTGCATTCATAACTGCAATCAACTTTAGAAACTTTTCCTTACTCCAAATAAAAGAAGAAATAAGAATACAAAAGAAGAGCCAAGACATCCCATACCCCTCATCCCTCCTATTACTTATTTTTTTGTGTCATTATTTTCTTACTCATCTGCCCAGATTCTGGATAAAAGAAGTATCAGTCACAAAGTTTTCACAATCACATGGTCTCACTGTAAAAGCCATATAATTATGCAATCATCAAGATTCAAGGCTTCTGGATTGCAGTTCACCAGTTTCAGGTATTTCCTTCTAGCTATTCATAATACACTAGAAACTAAAAAGGAATATCTATATAATGCATAATAATAACCTCCAGAATAATTTCTCAACACTATTTGAAATCTCTTAGTCACTGAAACTTTATTTTGTTTCATTTACCTTCATTAGCCACTGAAACTTTATTTTGTTTTATTTATCTTCATTTGGTTAAGAAGGTTTTCTAAATCCCATAATCCAGGGCCAGGTTCATCCCTAGGAGTCATGTCCCACGTTGCCAGGAATAAATTTACTCCTGGTAGTCATATCCCAGATACAGGTGAGGGTATTTAGTTTATCTTCAGAGTTGGCTTGGAGAGAGAGACCACATCTGAGCAACAAAAGAGGTTCTCTGGGGGTGATTATTAGGCATAATTATAAGTAAGCTTAGCTTCTCCTTTGCAGGAATAAGTTTCATAAGGTCAAACCCCATAAGGGTTTGGCTTGTTAAATTGGTAGTCTCTAATGCTTGCACGAATATCAGGAGTTCCTCAGGTGGGAAAATTTAATATTTCCACATTTTCCCCAGTCCCTCAAAGGGACTTTGCAAATACTTCTTTATTTGCAAATTACTCTGGAATATACTGGGGTCAAAATGCAATATCTCATTCCCTATTCAAGGTTCCATGCAACTATGTTGCTTAAATAAACTCACTATGCTGGTTAAATTTGCTAGTGTGCTACAGAAAATATAAATTTTGTACCAAATAAGTGTCTCTTCCTTTTGTCTCACATAGAAGTTGAAGTTTTAAGTACAGTCAATTTCATCTTTTATCCTATATTCTGATTTACCTTAGTCCTAACCAGATCAGCTTCATTCATAACTCTAATTGAAGTCTGATCTCTTTTTCAGCATCCTTAACAGTTGCTGTATGGGGAATGCTGACTTTCAGAGCTTCAAAACTCTAACTCTGAGCATCAGATGTCACAAAGATACTTGTTCCAGGGAATGACCAGGTCATATGCAAAAATCTCAGCATCTCAAGAATTTAGAAATAAAAGCTAAAACTCAGGAATAGATGTGACTGCTCTAAGATCTTATGGTCTAAGAACATTTTCAATAAGCTTTATTGAACTTTCTGTACTCCTTAATTGTCAATTACCCAATCACTGCCTATGTTCTACTACCTAATAACCTAGGCCCTCAAATTCAATTCTCAGAGTTTGTACATCATAATGAGTCCATATTAGTGAATGCTTACAAATTTTATCTTTTTGCATCTGGCTTTTATTTCACTCAACATAATGTCCTCAAGGTTCATTCATCTAGTTGCATGTTGAAATGCAATATACCAGAAATAGATTGGCTTTTACAATAGGGATTATTAAGTTACAAATTACAATTATAAGGCCATGAAAATGTCCACATTAAAGCACCAATAAGAGTATAACTGCACTAAACAAAGGCCGATCAAGTCTGAGGTTTCTCTGTCACATGGGAAGGCACATGGAGACATCTTCTCTCCTTCTTTCCAGGCTTCTGGTTTCAAACATCTCAGCATTTCCAAGTGTCTGTGTCTGAGCTTTCTCCAAAAAGTTATGCTCTTAAAAGACTCCAGTAAACTAATTTAAACCACCTTGAATGGGTGGGGTCACATCTCCATGAAAATAATCAATCATAAGATCCCACATACAATAAGTCTGAACGCACAAGATTGGATTAAAAGAGTATGGCTTTTCTGGATCACGTTACAGATTCTAACTAGCACACATGCCTAACAATTTCTTTCCTTCTTGCAGCTGCTTAATGTTCCTTTTTATTTCTACACCATGGTTTGCCCTTCTGTTCATCAATTGATGTACACTTAGGCCACATTCATCAATTTCCAATTGTAAGTACTGCCACCATAAACACCAGTGTGCATTTGTCCATTCCCATTCATGTCCCTACTTTCGGCTCCTCCAAGTATATACCTAATAATGGGGTTGCAGTATCAAATATCTAACTTATACTTAGCCTCCTGTGAAACCACCACACTGCCCTCCAGAGGGGCTGCACCATTCTTCTTATTTATCAACAGTGGATAAGTCCATATCTCTCTAAACATTTTCTCCAGCACTTAAATATTTCTGTTTATTTTTGTTTGTTTGTTTGCTTGTCTGTTTGCTTGCATGGGCAGGCACTGGGAGTCGAACCCGGGCCTCCAGCATGGCAGGTGAGAATTCTGCCACTGAGCCATTGTTGAACTGCCCTCTGTTTATTTTTTAAACAGTTTTATTTACACACCATGCAATCCATTCTAAGTAAACACTGAATGGCTCCCAGATAAGCACACAGTTATGCATTCAACACCACAATCTATATGAGAACATTTCCATTTCTTCTTCAAAGAAAGAAGAGGAAAAAAGAGAAATAAGGATAAAAAATAATAGCATAAAAAGGGAAAACAACATGAATACCATGCCCCTCCCTTCTATCCCACTTTTGTTGACATTCTGATTTAGTATATTGCCTTTGTAACAATTAATGGAAGCTTATTAAAATGTTACTGTTAATCATAGGCCCTAGATTGCATTGAGTGTATTTTTCCATATACAATCCCATTTTAAACATCTTGCAATGTTGACATTCACTTGCTCTCCCTCATTTAAAAACCTTCTTATATTTGTACATTTAATAACCATCATTTTCCACTCTTTCACTAAGTTATAAAATCCTAGTTTTTATCCTCTATCTTTCCTTCTGGTGTCAAGCATGCCCCTAGCATTCCTCATTCAACCATACTCACACTCAGTTTTGTTCATTATACTTACATAATTGTGCCCTCTTTTTACCCTTACTGATATTTTTCCTTTATACAATTGGAGAATTGTTCTCCAATTCTCTCTCTCCTGTCTTTTCCTTTCTGCCTGTAGTGCTCCCTTTAGTATTTCTGGTATAGTAGGACTCTCCTGTAGAGTAGGTCACAAGCTTTCTCAGTGTCTGTTCATCTGAAATATTTTAATCTCCCTCTCATTTTTGAAGGACGGTTTTACTGGATATAGAATTTTTGGTTGGCAAATTTTCTCATTCAGTGTCTTAAATATTCTCACTTCCGTGGATTCTGCTGTGAAATCCACATGTAATCTTACCGAGCTTCCCTTGTACATTGTGGATCTCTTTTCTCTGAATGCTTTCAGAATTCTCCCTTTGTCTTTGACCTTTGACAATTTGATTAGTAAATGTCTTGGAGCAGGTCTATTTGGATCTATTCTGTTTGAGATACTCTATGCTTCTTGGGTCTGTAATTATATGCCTTTCATGAGAGTTGGGAAATTTGCAGTGATTATTTCTCCCATTATTCTTTCTGCCCCTATTCCCTTCTCTTTTCCTTCTGGGATACCCAAACACATATATTCATGTACTTCAAGTTGTCATTCAGTAACTTAAGACCCTGATTTTATTTTCCCATTCTTTTCCTTATCTGTTCTTTTATGTGTAGGATTTCATATGTCCTGTTCTCTAGTTCACTAGTCCTTTCTTCTGCCTCTTCAAATCTGCTGTTCTGTGTCTGTGTTGTGTTTTTTCTTTCCTCTATTTGTGCCTTTCATTCCCATAAGTTCTGTCATTTGTTTTTTAAAGCTGTCCAGTTCTTCTGTATATCCTTTATCTCTTTTACCATACCTTCCTTCAACTCATTGATTTGATTTTTTATTTGATTTAGAATATTTGTTTGAACATTTTTAATTAGTTGTTTCAACTCCTGTATCTCATTTGAAATGTTGGTATGTTCCTTTGACTGGACCGTATATTCCTTCCTTCTAGTACTATTTGTGAGTATTTTGCTGGTGTCTAAGCTTCTGATTTCTTTGATTAATTTATTCTGGAGGTCATTTTCTCTCTTTTACCTAGAATTTTCTTGTTGGTTGGCTTTGTCCCCTATTCTTTGATGTTCAGTTCAACGTATTCCAGACTTCTAGCTGGGAAAATGGCTATGCCCCAAGAAAAGGGGCACATAGAGCCAGGTGCCAACTTTGGGTCTTGACTGGCAAACCTTGGCCAACTCCAAAAGCCTCCATTTTTTTGTTTGCTTGTTTGCTTGTTTTTGTCAGCCCCACCTCCTCTCTGCTGGGGAAAAAACTCCAGGTTCCTTTCCTGCCTGCTCCAATTTATCTGTGCTCAGAACTTACATTCAGCAATACAGATTTGTTAATTAATTCTTCATTTGGAGCTTAGTTGAGCTACCTTCCCTTGCTTTTAGTAAAGTTACAGGGAAGTAACTGCAAAATAGCCCGCTGTATTAGTGGTGGTGGGGCTAGGGTGGGCACCAGCCTCTATGGCTTAGGAAACTTACAATCTCCTTACTTGCAGCTCTTCACTGTGATCTCAGCCCTTTCACCCATTCCAGACTGCTATCTGATATCTATGGGATCACTGGAGTACACCCAACAGTTGTTCCAGGCAGTTGCTTGCAGTTTACTAACTGCCCCAGAGGACTAACTAATTCCCACACCTTCCTGCACTACCATCTTGCCCCGCCTCCCTTTCTTTTAAGCATTTGGTAGTTCTAGCTCTTATATTTAGGTCTTTAATTCAGTTTGAATTTATTTTTGTTGATGAATGACATAAGGGCCCCACTTCCCTTAAGCATATACAGTGAGGATTAGTACTAATACCCAATTCTGTGAGAAGTGTCAAAAAGGTCAATATAAGCTAAACAGGAAGAATAAACATTACCTTGTTGTTTGAGATATGGATGAAATATGATTATGGAAAATAGGAAAATCATTTTAATACATACTCTATATTTTATCTTATATTACGTTAAAAAACTAAACCAAATAAATCTATCTTCATTGAACCAATTTCTTTGTCATAATTTGTTTGTGTACTTCTAACTTCTTTTTATTTTCATTTCTCTCAGGCAGTTTCAATGGAAATTTAATGTAAGGTATTATTTTGTCTTTAATTTGTTGCTTTATTTCTAAAATATAAAGTTGTTTTAATATAAGAAATATATGGAGAAGAAAAGGAAGAGTTGTGAGAATTTTTATTGGAAAGATGTAATTCAAATATTTTATTTTTAAACATAATTTGGTTTTGACATCTTAGTAGCAACTTTTTAAAAATCCTTTTGTTGAAGATGAATTAAATCATAGAATCTCAGATTGGAATGTCCTTACATGTAGGGCAATCCATTCTTTAAATGATTTATGAAACATCCTTCAATTACCTTACTGAGAATTCACTCTTTTACAAAATGATTCATTCCAATCATACTCATTAGAAAATCGTTCTGTATTTTCAGCCAAAGTTTGGCTCACACATCTATGCTCCAGCTTCTCAAAGCTGCTACGCTCTGCTCTGGACCCACTCCTTGTACACAGCTTTAGTTAGACATGGAGGCAGAAAACCTCCACATATCTGGAGCTCAGCTCTGTCACTCCCCATTCCTTGGGGATCATAATTCTGAACTCCTTTTGTCCAATGTCTGGAATCTATTATAATTTTAAATATTCTGTACTGTTTTACAACTTTCTACAGAGGAGGTCTGATTCAGTAGCAATTATTCAATCAGGATTGGTAAGTAAGAGGCCAGTCCTGATGTATGTTTTAATATATTTATTGAGGTAAAACTGACATGCAATAAATAGCATTTATGTGAAGTATGCAATTCGATAATTGTTCGTATATGTTTGCACCAGTAAAATCATCACTACCACTTAATTAACAAACATATCCAGTTTTCTCTTGCTCATTTATAGTCCACTTCTCCCTGTCCAACTGCTCCCAGCTCTCCTCATCCCCCACAGACAACCATGGATCTGCTTTCTTAGGCTATAGATTAATTTGCATGTTCTATGATTTTATATATACAGAATCATATAGTAGGAGCTCTTTTTTTGTCTTATTTCTTTCACTCAGCATCATTATTTTGAAATTCATCCATTTTGTTGCATGTGTCAATAGTTCATTCCTTTCAATGCTGAGTAGTATTTCATTTTATGGACATGATGCAATTTGTGACCCATTCACCTATTGATAGACATGTGGATTGCTTTCAGTTGTTGGCTATTTCAAATAAAGCCATATGTACATTCATGTACAAGTCCTAGCACAGATAAATGCTTTCACTTGTCTTCAGTAAATACTTAGGAAAAAATGGCTGAATATTCACCCATGACATAGGTGTATTCAAGTGCTTAAAAAAGCAATGTTTGAGAGTTCTAGTTTCTCGACACTTGAAATGGTCATTCTATTAAATTTAAACACTCAAATAAGTGTATAATGACATCTAATTGCAGTTTTCATTTATGTTTCCCTAATTTTTAATCAGGTTTTGGGAAAAAATATCTTTGGATTTTGATTGAAATTATATTGAATCTGTAGAACAATTTCAAGTGAATACTTGAAAGTAAACATTTCTAATGTATTATATCCTCTGACTGCTATGCAAATGAGATCTTAAAAATTGTATTTATATCTTTTAAATTCTTTCCAATAATCTTTTATAATTGTGTACACATACATACAAGTCTTGCCTGTCTTTTCCTACATTTATTAATGGATAATAAAGATTTTTGCTATTATCAATGAAGTCTGGAAAATTGTGTGTAAACCTTTTGTTTTTTAATATTTGCTATCAACTCAGAAATTTTTTCTTGAGAATTTTCAAATTTTCTTTATTTACCATTTCTTTTAAAGTGTTAATCAATGATATCATTTCTTAAATTTTTATTGAAACTCTTAAAAATTGTCCTTTTGAATATAGAGGTCTGATCATGATTAAGCTGCCTCTTCCTGGCTGTTGTGGACTCTAGAAGAAAAGTTTTACCTTTTCAAAAATTTTCCAAAGTATTAAATCTCATCATATGTCTACTTGATAATCTACCAATTATCACGTGATCTTTGATTAGCATATATTGCTGGTGTGAGAAAAAAGAGTATGGAGAAACTTTTTTGTACAATATTCACTGGGTTTTTTTTTGTTTTTTTTTTGTCTCCTTTCCTTTTCTATTTGCCCATCTGACTCTTCTGTCTCTCCTTCATCTTTGAACCACACCATGTACAAGACCCTGGTGGGTAAGAAAACTGAGGGAAGCAGGTTAAACTTTCAAAAGTCACATAGCTAATAAGTGGTAGAGCTTGGATTTTTTATTGATACATATTATATATTCACATACTATGTAATCATCCAAAGTGTACAATCAGTGGTCCACAATATCACCATACAGCTGTGCATTTTTCATCACAATTGAGTTTTTTCCTTTTTTTGTGAAAAATAACATATATACAATGAAGCAATAAATTTCAAAGCACATTGCAACAATTAGCTGTAGAATAGGTTTCAGATTTTGATATGGGTTATAATTCCAATATTTTAGCTTTTTACTTCCAGCTTAGAGCTTAGATTTTAACCTAGGTATTGTGGCTCTGGAGAAAGGTGCTTAACTACTACACTAGAGCGACTGACATATAAAAACATAAGTAATCTTGAACTCCAGCTCCTGTTGAACAATATTCACTGTTTTTTATAAATCAAAGCCTTGCAAAGGAAGCAAAAAACCGATACTTTTACTTGTTTTTTGGGGGGTATCAGACAGCTTGTAAAAGATTTTTATGTGAATTCAAACACAATGATTTGCACATATAATAGGGATCAAATAGTTTCAGATCTCATTGTTCATTGATTCCACCTATAGTTTTCAATGGAATTTCTTCCTCTACTTCTGATCATTCGCTCATCTCCATTCTTCCTATTTTTCTCAAATCCATTGTATACTGTTAGAACATCCTACAAAATTTCGTTTTATTGTGCTAATGATCTTCTCAAGGAAGTGGAGAGTGAATGGGGCCAGTAGATGGAAACATATGATAAAAGGCAGAAGGTAAGTGTTCTGTTCTCTTAAAATAATAAACATGGTGAACACTTGTCTATGCCCACGGGATACTGAGCAGGAGGACATGGATTCAAATTAGATCAAATGTGGTTGAATTCGATTCATTGAAGCAGAGGTGATTCATTAATCACTTCAAAGGAATTAATTCTGAATACTACTATTTGGGTCCCTACAATTTCAACAATGATTTAAATTTGTTTCGCATCTATACATCCCATTTCATGGTTCTAGCTTTATATATATACTATAGATCACATGCAAAATGTTTTCAGAAATTCTAAGCCTTCGCTATTTATTTCTAGATTTATCGCCAACCAAATGACTACTTTAATAATCTTGGTAATTAGAAGCTAGTTATTTTTATCAACTTGGCTTCTTAGATAAGACGAAGTTTAGTTAATTTAGCCATATAGGAATATTGGACATATTAGATTAAGAAGGCCATTTTGCCAATCCTTCCAAATAATCTTTCTTCTCTGTTGATTGCATAGTTTTTATCATGTTGTGAAAGACTAATTAAAGGTTTTTACTTGTTTATACGAATGTGATTTTTTTTTTTTTTTTTTTTTGCTTTTTATTAAAAAGTCTTTTGCTGGGCAGCTGCCGTGGCTCAGCAGGCAGAGCTCCGACCTGCCGTACTGGAGGTCTGGAGTTCGATCCCTGGTGCCTCCTGCCCATATGCAAATTTAAAAAAAAATGTCTTTTGCGGCCTCCTATTAATCATTATTTACCCATGCTTTTAATGAGTGTACAAACTGAACTTATTAATTGACTTGCACGATATCTTTCAGTAAGCAGGGTGTGCTAGCTACTAAAGGCTAAAAATGCTGATTTCATGACCTTGAATAGAGGATCACAAAATTTTAATGCAAGTGAAATTTGTCCCTGCATAAATTGTTTCTTCATAGCTCTTGCCTAAGTTGTGAGTTTTCATTACAAGAATGCTCACATTAGCTGCTTCATCCATGAATCTGTGAATAGCCTCAATAATTTCTCAGAGACTATTTAAGGGCACCTCAATAAGAAACTGGCTTTTTTCAATTTACTTTTATTATATTTTAAACTGCTGTAACTTCACAAATATTGTTTACTGCAAATTAGAAGTGAAAAAGACATTCGGATTCACGATTTTGCTATAGTTGATTATCACATTCATTAACTCTAGCTCTCACTACTAAGGCATGAAAAGCATGTAAATAAAGAACCACATCTCACTCACACTAAACTCTCACATATCAAAAAAGAGAGAAAATTGCACTGTCTCTGAATAAGGATGAATCAAAACTTACAGTGTGTGGAAGACCTGAACACCATGCTTGGAGATCAGTGGTTCAAAAGATCTTAATTATCTTCAGGCTTGCCACAGAAAAGCACTCTCTGCCATCTCAGCTGTTCCTTACCATGAGAGATGATGGGTTCATCTGGGTTGAGTGTGCACAACCTTGGAATACTATATAATAACTTCTGGTCATTTCAATTAAAAATACAACTCTTTTTTTATATTTGATGCAAACAGGTTTACCTGCATGCATTGCAATATTTTAAAGATGAAATAGTCTTTAAATAGCATATTTATAAATTTCATAAGATTATGCCTACACTAAAGTCTAGGCATTATTGTTTCATATTATTCCATTCAACCCTAACAACATAGAAATGGTATTATTATAATCATTTCATAGGGAGTAAGACTGGCTAAGAACTTAAGTAACTTGCCAAAAGTCAGCCACTTAGCAAGTGGCAGAATTGGAATTTGAACAAGGTTTGTTTGAGTACATCATGGCTCTGCCTTGTACATACTAAGTGTGTAAGAAAACTAGAGTGAGCAAGCAGGAGCATTTAAAATAAAGTGATAGCTATTATAAGGTATTTACTCTTTGTACAGTCCAGATTTGGGGTAATCAGTAATGCCTGCCTCCTAAAAGAAGTGCCCCTGTTCCTCTTAACTAAACCTTTTATAGCGTTCTGATTTTGCTGAATGAATTAGTTGATAGTGTGTGTTTTAGGCAGGGATGGAGAGGTTTGTTTGGTACAAGGAAAAGAGTAGGTGAGCTGAAATAAGTCACGCAGATGAGCAGCACCAGCTATGTAATTTTCGGGTCACAGGACAAAATAAAAATGAAGGATTCATTGTTCAAAAAGTAGGAAAATGGATTTTCCTTTTCTTATGCTCTCTCTTGAATTTTGTCTTGATTTTTTTTATGTTTTATATATATACATATATATATATATAGTGCTTCTTCAGGCATAAGGATACTTGCAGGGCACTTGTAGATCCTCATAGGTACTTGTGGCTCAGCCCCAGCCCTTGGGACACTGGATGCATGTCTGTAACCCTAACTCTCCCTGTGCCTGCACTCCTCAGAGGTGGACAGCAGCAGTCATACTTGGGCAGGGATTGAGGATTTGACCATCAAAAACCTGCTCTGTGACCATGGGGAGAGGGTGGGAGGTAGGACCATGTGTTTGCGGAGGCTCCAAGCCACCATCTCATGCTCCATTGTCTCATCAAACTTCACTTACTAAACACAAGTTCAAATATAAAATTATTAAGAATTAATATGAATTTGTTAAGAATTATAGGAATTTCTTGAAAAAAAAAACCGCAAAATATTCATTAACCTCAAGTACAGGGTCTTCTGAGAGCTAAGTCATTGCGACTGTACTGGTTCTTCAAGGCAGTCCCAGCTTGTAGGCTATAGATGCTCTGGTTTCTTCACTTCACTAACTTGGTCCTAGATAATAGATGCCAAAAAATCAGCCAGGAATAAACAGTGTGGCTTCCACTAAAACTAGTTAAAAAAAAAAAAAAACACAAAATATTAAAACCTTTTGAAAATGGAAAAAAAAAAAAAAGCAGAGAACAGGAGAGACCACAGAGCAAACCCTCATAGACCATGTGTAGGGAGCTACATTCCAGTCTGACACAAGAAAGGAATCTAGAGAAGAGCAGTGCAAATACCAGGGTCCATCAGAGCTAAGAACAGCTAGAAGGGAATATTGGAATATTAATTTCTCTCCTCTCCCCTCATCATTTTGCAGTAGTATATCATCTGGTGGCCCATGGGTAAAAAGAAACAAACTAGATTTTTGTAGGGGTGGAATCAGTGAGGGATGATGAAAGTATTCACATTGATTTAAAAACCAATGTGAAACAAATTTTAATGATGTTCTAGTTTCCTAGGCTGCTTATGGCAAATACCATGAAAAGGTTTGGCTTGAACAATGGGAATTTTTTAGCTTACAGATTTGAGGCTGAGAAAATGTCCAGATCAAGGCGTCCTCCAGGCAGTGCTTTTTCCCAAAGACCAGCTGCTGGTGAGCCGTCACTCATCTGCCATATGGCAAAGCATGAGGCGGTGTCTATTGGTGTCTCTCATTCCTTCTGGGTTAAGTTAATTTCTGCTTCTTACATATGTGGCTTTCTCACTTTCATTGTAGTCATTCTGCTTATAAGGACTCCAGTTAAAGGATTAAGTCCCATCCTGAAATAGGTGGGTCATACCTTAACTAAAGTAGTCTCATTAAAAGGTCCTACTTACAATAGATTTACATTGACAGGAAAGGATTAGATTTAAGAACGTTGGGGGGGGGGTGACATATAGCTTTCAAGTACCACAAGTGAGTTGTCAAATATTTCAGATTTTTCATACAATTTTTTTTGCTTTTTGTTAAAAGGTCTTTTGCTGCCTCCTATTAATCACTATTTACCCGTGCTTTTAATGAGTGTACAGACTGAATTTATTAACTGACTTGCACGATATCTTTCAGTTAGCAGGATGTGCTAGCTACTAAAGGCTAAAAATGCTGATTTCATGACCTTGAATAGAGGATCACAAAATTTTAATGCAAGTGAAATTTGTCTACATTCAAAGCTTTTGGATTTCAGCTTCTCTTTAAAAATGAGAGGATCTGGCTCTGAGCAGTGTCACTCCTCCCTGTGTTAGGGCCAATATGAGTGCTGGTTTGCTTCACCATTTCCTATTGTTCTGTAGAGATTGAAGATGTCTTGGCTCTTTATCAAATCAATTTCAATTTTTGTTTGGTAGAGAAATATTTCTCCGTGCTTATTTCTCATCAAAAGTGGAAGAGGAAAGTCATAAAAGGGGGGAAATGCTTTTCTTACAACCTGCCTAATTTGCTCATTTACAGTCCCCACCTGGCCTCAAAAAGTGAAATTGAGTTTGAGACCCTGATTAAGCACTTCAATTGTGACCTCATTTTATCCTTAGCATGATGATTTCCCTACTACAAAATGCCTTGTCTTTTTCACTCCCCTATTTTTCTATTATATTTCTTTTTCAAACTCATTTTCTGTTGCTTTATTCTATCTTCCTTCCTCTCTTCTTTCTCTCCCCATCCTCCCCAATTCCTCTTCATGGCGATTTTATATTTCCTCTTTTTCAAATTAGGATGGTGTTTTTGAAGAAAATTCTGTGTTATTTTTAGCACAAGCTGTACAAGAGCATGCATATTTTGGACCCTTCTGAACCAAAGCTATTGAAATCTGCACAATTTACTGAAGTATGATAAATTAATATATAGAAAAGAGGAACATCACAGACTCTTCTTATGATTTTTGTCTCTAAATTTTACTGTTTCAAAAGAAGATCCAAACACTGTAGACAGTGATTTGGAAAACTTCTATTTTCTTTTACTAAGGTGAATCTAGAGCTTGAGTTACTGAGTGTCAATGAGCTTAGCAGACTTGATTAGATCCAGATGGTTTGTTCGATTCTGCATGCATTACCAAATCCACATCATTTAGGGCCTTATAAGTAAAGGTCGAGGTACTATTTGATTCTTGTTTTGGATCAGGAGGCAATTTAAAGATTAGAGGATTGGGATAATGTGGTAGCTATCTAAATACTATGCCAGCAGTTAGCTAAATGAGAAGTTTTTGATAGAACTAAACCTTATAATATTGTGAAAGCACAATGGATATTAATAAAGAATGGCTTTCACTTTTATCATTAAATTAAATTCTAACACTAAACTGTCTCTTACAAAGATTAATAAAGCCTTCTGGCTACAGATAGTTTAAAATTCCTGTACAGCCTTACTTTTTAAAAAATCTTTAAAACAGGGATAATGTCCAGTATCGCGAAGTTTTTGTGACTATCAGATGAGATAATGACTACAAAAACACTTAGCACAGTGTCTAACAGTGGTCGGTTCATGCTAAACATTAGTACAAAAGCAAGGAAAATCTCATTATCCATTGAGGGCTCCTGTAAGTCGTTGAGGAAGGAGAAAATGACTTTCTTTGTATTTATTTTTTCTCCCAGTTTCCTTGTATTTTGCTGTTCTTTTTTTAGTTTTTAATTTTTTAATGGTCAATGTACTGTATTCAATACCACCATTGTTAGGCTGTTACATGACCAAGCAATCAACAAAGCTTTTCTTAAAATAAACAAGCAGATAAATGGTGAATCTCTATTTGATTGTTTTTTTCTTCTTTCTTTTTCTCAGATCACTTTTAATTGATAGTTTTGTTTTACTTGACCTCCTCAGCATTCAGAGATTTGTCTACATTCAAAGCTTTTGGCAAACTATATTCAGAGAGAAAGATCTGAAAACACTGATCTCACTAAGGGTAGGGCCAGTGTTTTATTTATTTTTTTATCTTGCATATTTTCCAGACAGGACATAGGCGCTTAATTTTTTAAATAAATAAATAAAATAAACAATGAGTTAAAGCTACCATACTTCTAAAAATGTAAAGGTATTATCACAGTAATATATATCACAGTTTAAAGGTCCTATACATATATGCATGTGTGCACATATATATGAGTGTGTGCATAAACGTAACTTACTTTTCAAATACTTTTTCAGATGTCACATATTAAAAAAAAATCAATAATATCCAAACAAGTAACAGAAAATATGTGCCTTTAAATATCTCAGAACAAAAAACTATGGGCAGTAGAACTAATTTATCTGCAGAAAACTGTTGCTCCCATTATTTAAAATAAAATTATTGCTGAAGAGCAGTTGTGCAGCCAGAAACATCTTTTCCCAGTCCTGTTTGTATCTGGCTGGAACTTTTTGACTAGTTCTAGCTACTGACTGGATGGGAGTTCATATCATTTTGAATGGAATACAGTTATCCAGCCTTTTCTTTCACATAATATTTTTAATATCCACTTAATGAAAACTAATGTATTAACTATAAGCAATGTTACTACTTAGAAACGTATCATTTGTTCTTTGTCAATACATCCCAATGCCTCTGGTTAATAACCATAAATTTACTTCAACATTGTATTCATTTATGAAACAACTATAATAAACATAAAGCTCTATTCAATCATATGTAAAAACACACCCTGGAAACTACATGTGTGTATATGTCATGGCTTTTTCTCATCAAACTTTTTTCCAACATTTCATTATGAAGTTTTCAAACCTGCTGAATCATTGAAATAATTTTACATTACCCCTATACCCACCAGTAATATTTTCCTAAATTTTATTGAATTTGTTCTATCATCTATTCCTACATCTATAGTATAATCTTTTTTTTTATTTTAAAATAAGTTTCAGACCTCAGTACTGTTCTCCCTAAATACTTAGCATTCATATAATCACTTAAAATTCAATATTCAATTTTGAGCAAAAACATCCAATTTTCAGTGAAGTTTCCGTACAATGAAACACGCAAATCTTAGTGAACCATTTCATGAATTTGAACAAATGCATACACCTATGTATCCAACACTCTTTCATGCTTTTTCACAGTCAGTTTCTTCACCACCCAATCCCAGAGGCAACCGCTGTCCTGATAAATTTTGCCTTTTCTGAGAACTCATTTAGATGAAGTCATATTGCATTTGCTCTATTGTGTTAGCCTTTTCATTTACATTAATGCATTTTGAAGATTAATCCATGCTATTGATGTTTAAATTATTTTTCCTTTATATTGCTGAGCAGTTTTCCATTATTTAAATTTATCTCAATTTATTTACCCATTCTGTTGATGACAACTTGGGAAAGTTTTAGATTTTTACCTATTTTATATGTCTGCTATAAACTTTCTTGACCATTTTTGTGCAGAGCTTTGTTTTCATTTCTCTTGGGTAAATGCCTGGGAGCAGAATGGCTAGATCATAGGGCTATGTCTCTTTAGGTTTGAAAGATACTACCGGGTGTTTTTCTCAAAGTGATTGTAACCTCTAGTTTTATTTTATTAACAAATTCTAATTTGGAAATTAGACTTGCCTACCTAGTTAACAGTAATTGCACCTTGCTTGAATGTGTGTGTGTTCATGTGTGCGTATATGTGTGCATTCTCACTCCCTAGTGAGACACATTCACTTTAAAAGCTTTTGCAGGGTGCACGGGTGGTTTAGTGGTAGAATGCTCACCTTCCATTCGGGACACCTGGTTCGAAAACTCCCCCAAAAAATCTGCTGCATTGTACGACAGGATGCCTTTGTGAGTAAAGCAGTTCCTTTTCAAAGTGAAAGTGAACAACTCTACACAAAAGAAGGTCATTGTATTTTTAATGTATTTAATTTAAATCACTGCATAGAATTTTGAATAATTTTGTCAAAAAATATGGGCTTTAATCCTGCATATATAAGTAATAAAACCATAATTGCTTTTTATTTAACTTTCATTTGAACTGTTGAATATCATTATATGCAATTTTGAACCAAGGCGAATTGAAAACATTCTACCATGAGAGAAAAAGACTAAATTTGTCTTAAATATACACCATGTCCAAATGTCATTTTATTTATTTTCCGGTAGGAATAGGTATAAGATGGTAATAAGTTTAAAATTTTGGTCTTTTCTTCTTAAAAATATTAGAAAATACTTGACGGCTGGAGTAAATATGTACTTTGGGTTTCAGTGGAAGTTTTCCATCCTTTTCATCTATTAGCTTTGTGAACGATCATACAGAAACTAGAGTATTCCATGCATGTTTCATTCAAGGCCTTTCACCAAACACCAGAGACAGCAACATAGCTGTTTCTCAAAATTAGTAAAACATCATTGATCAAAATAATCAACTTAAGGAGTGGTTTTGCACAACCCTCTGCATTAAGGAAACCAACCTACCATAAAACGTCATTCAGGAAAGTAAAAACAACCTCTGGCTTTTAAAATACCAGATAAGACCACGTCAAAGGGTGTGCTGCTTCATTCTAGTTCTTAACAGAGCCACTTAACTACGTCCCTGGTATTAGGTTACTGGAAGTTTGGCATCCTGAAATCATGAGAGCTGCTAAGTGTTCTTAAACTATATGAGGAAATAGAACTTCCTCACCTTGCGTAGTTGTGAGACATTCACCTACTCACCAATATAAGCTTTCTTTGCAAAGCTTTCCTTCTATTCTAGTAGATTGGAAATAAATGAGAGATGCAGTGTTAGCGACAGATACAGAGAGAGAAGGAGAGAAAGAGATTGGTTTCAAACAACATAAAACAGAAAATAACAAAATTCTTGTGTAGTTAATATTTTGAAAGCTAATGTATTCTAGCAGACGTAAAAGGAAGTATCCTAATTAGTTTATGCGTCTTGGACAACATTATAAATTCAAGGCAGTAAATATTTTATGTTCCTGTATACAGGAGGTGAAAGTGCTCTTGTTGGTCTCGATTACAATATGCAGAAACTGAGATCCAGAGTTATCTAAGGTGACATAACTAGACAAGGTCAGAGCCCAGAAATTGATTGATTTGTTTTTTTTCTGTAACTCTGGACTTCAGCAGCAATTTTCCCTGTCTCTTAAAAAAATGGCCATCCTCCAGGGTTTATCTACAAGAGTTTCGGTTTTAAACACCAGCTGTATAAGGAACTGAGTCAAAGTAGACAGAAATATTTATAACATCTTGAAATGCAGTGCTATCATACAATTTTGATGTCACTTATTCCTGTGGGCACAATGCAGCTAAAGATTTAAAGGCTTATAAATGTATGTAGGTAATTCTTTTAGATTCTAAGCTTATATTTTAATTTCAGAGAACAGAAGAGTTTGGTAGCTGAAAGGGCAGAATGTAAACATGTCAATAAATAATAACAACTTGGAACATCCACCTTAAGACAATAGGTATTAAATGAAGTCTAAATCAAATTGTAGATTCTCCTACTTTCAATTTTATTAGAGCAATGTAGTTGAAATTATTTCCACAAAAGAAGAGGATTAAATGATATGAATTACAGTGAGGCTGCTGGAAAAATATGAGAGGAAGAATGGAAGTAAAATTATTTTCAGAATACTAAGAAGGCAAAAACAAAATTCTTGAAGCTCTGCTCTATGAGCTAGTGGCAAAATTCCACATTTTCACAAAATGAGGCATTGGATTCCTTTCCTCAGGGTGAAACTGGTCATTGCTTCTTAGAATCTTGATCACTTGAGTTTCATTTCCTATACCACCATCCCTCAATTCAAACATAGCTAACATAGTGTGTCATCTGTTGAAATCACTGGAGGCCTGGGCTCCCAAATTTCCTGTTCTACCTAAAGCAGAAAATAGAACAAGGTTAGAAAAAATAGAGAAGTCCAACAGATAAACAGATAGGCAAATAAAAGACTGCAGTAACTGTTGGC
The DNA here is from genome assembly GCA_004026745.1 of Myrmecophaga tridactyla. Classification (NCBI taxonomy): domain Eukaryota; kingdom Metazoa; phylum Chordata; class Mammalia; order Pilosa; family Myrmecophagidae; genus Myrmecophaga; species Myrmecophaga tridactyla. Next base: position 70,434 of record PVIY010005340.1, on the reverse strand, counting down.
TATGTTTCACTGGTAATTTCCAATAAAATACAAAATCCCCGTACAGCAGAGGCAATAAAATTCTCCTCAAGTTTATTTATAATTTGTTTTCTTTCTTTATTTTATTTATAATTTGTTTGTTCAGATGTGTCAATGTTTAGATTTATTTGAAATATTTTAGAAAATCTGCATATATAAACAATTCTTTTATCAGGATATTTTGAATGCATGTGTACTTACACATTGGAGCAAGCACTAATTCTCAAAAGAATAATTTCAATGACTGAATATTAATACTACATCGGGAGTGAGACTTGAAACAGATTGTGTTTAGAAATAGATTAATTCTAGAGTCTCACAGGTGAATAGTGGATATTAAAGTAATGTAATACACAAGTAATTTTCTCTTTAGGATATGATAGGAGAGGATGTTGACTTTTTATGTACAGGGAAATATTATTATGAGTACTGTATTTTGTCAATTCTAAGATTCCAATGATAAGATGTACCATTAACCCTTGATTGCACATTTTTGGGAAAAATTACATCAATGCATAGCAGCAATTTCAGATGAATCTTGATTTACAAACCATTGAAATGAGGAAAATATGTTTTAAGAAGTAAAGAATAGTCATGATATTTTAGAATGTTTCTTTATTAATAAATAAAATGTGGAAAATGATATCATGTGTTTACAGTATACAGCACACTCTCAATATAGACAGGGCAGAAGGAATTAGAGGGTATTATGTCTTTCAAAGAAATAGAATGAAATTTCTTACCAATAATGTGCCATAAATTTGATGAGAGGGTTCACAAATGTATAAGTAGAAAAATTTCTCTTTCGAGGAACAGATCACTCTTTAAGTGCAATGTACTTTAGAGTGGTGTATTTTGCATTCCACAATAATCACGGTATGTTGATTTGGAACATATCTTCTGTACTCTAAAAAATAGGGTTTATCAAGCAAATTGATAATGCAAGCAAAGAATTCATTTAACCAGCTTAAGAGTGAAGGTTAGCAAACATTTCAAGGCTTGAAACAGTCCTGCTAAAAAGTAAATGAGCTCAGGATAAATGATTCATATCTTTAAAAATACTTACAAGACTCCCTCAGAAACAAAGTCCAGATTAACAGTATCAGTTTTGTTCAGTAAGGCTTTGAGATGTTCTGCATGCCAGATTTCTCACTGTTTAGTGAGCTCCGAGTTTAGTTGAATTAATGAGGACTTGATATTGTACTGCCACTTTGAAGAATGCCAAAGATTGAGGAGGAAAATTTTTGAAAGAGCTAATGCCTCTCAGTGCTTCCTTCCTCACCAGATTAGTTTTGGGGTCTCTCCTCTGTGACCCCTGACACACAGCAAATAACTCATTTAGAGCATTTGGCCCACTGTTTTGAATGTATTTGATTGTTGTTAGAGCTCCTTCCTTACTCTGTAAACTTCTCCAAATTAAGATCATATCTATCATAACTTCATAGCTCCCATTGACTGGGGGCAACTGGCATATTTTAGGTGCTATAACATGTGTTGAAATGACATATGTATTAGTTAGGATTAATCATGAAAGTATATATGCGTCAGGTGAGTTTTGGATGGACTTTGATAAAAAAAAAGAGGGGTGACATTATGATTAGTGCTAATGCTACTTAGTGCAGATTGTCATTAAACAAATTGAAATTCTGAGAGAAGTTCATGAAGAAATAGTCAAATTCAATGAATGCATTAAATTGTAGATCATTGAAACAATATAATAGATATATTTAAAAGTAATATGAAATTTTTATCTAAAATGTTAATGCCTTTCTCACATGAGAGCAGGAAATATTTTATTCTATACTGATCATGGAGGGGAAATGAGTTATTCTTCATCATAGATATTTGTTCTTCTGCTGAAATATCCAACTTTTGCTTAAAGGGACCTCGAATATCATTTGTTTCAGGTCCTTACTGAGATCTCAATGTCGTGGATGGAAAGGGTTAAGTTGCCCACTTGACTTGATTTTCTAGTTTCATGCAGTGCAACTTTATTTTATACACAGATCATGAAATGAAGTAGAAGCCATATTTTCAGAGAGAAAGAGAGAGAGAGGTAGATGGACATTTTGCTAGATGATAAGTAATACAAAATAAAACCGTAAAATATAAGGTTACTGCTTTTCAGTGACAGAATGTTGACAAGCTGAATGTATAGGGAACCTAAGATGATCAGTAGTGGTTTTACTTCTTGCATTAAACAGCCATTCCAAATCTGTCCCTATCATAATAGAATCACTGTACTGTGTCTTTCCCACTACTATTTCTAAAAACACACTCTTTGTCGACCTCGACAGGTTTTGCTCAGTTTGTGGTTAGCTGGTTTGAAAAGCGATGTTCAATTTCTTTATTTTAATTTGAGATGGTAGGGTTTCCTGGAGTGTTTCCACATGTTTTATGTTTGTGTGTTTTTGTTTTGTTTTCTTTCATTTTGTTTTAAATCTTATGACCATATACGACAACCAGTTTCTGCCGTAATTTACTTTTTAATAGATGAAAGTATGTTTTTCTTCAGCGACAGGTAGTTCTGATGACTTGCGTCTCAGTGTGAAGCTCCTGTCAAGTCTTAACTAATAACAAAGAAAAAGAATAGAAAAAATTGAATGCACAGGGAGTAAAATGCCATTTCACGCTGGGTGTCTTGTAAATGTGAGCCAACTCACACAAATCCTTTGGGCATCAGTAGAGATGGAGCTGAGCCAAAAGAGAAGAAAACATGTCCAACTAGGGGAAGTTTGCTCAGCAAATTGAAATTCAAGCCTGTGACTGAAAAGTCTGAGTTAAATCTACTGCAAAGGACATATTTCATCCTTTATTCATTTTTTTCCTAAAATGCAGAGTTTATTAAATATTGATTTTTGTTACAGATTCTTTGCTTCTTTCCACTCTCCTTCCACTTAACCTTCTGAGAGAATAATTTTCTCCCAAGTAAATAGGAATAAAAATATAATTCTAAATATTTAAACAAGTTCATCTTAATTTGCAAGAAAAGTAAAATATACTCCTCTATGTAATTACAGCTCAATATAGAAAATATAATTTACATTATGATTCCAGAGCAAATATTTTATATCATTCTATGATACATTTAAATATAAAAGTTGTTTATGTGTGAATTGGAAAACTTTTACATTAAATACTACGTGATTTCATTATTTGAGGCACTAGAATCAAGCACTGAAAGTGAAAATATTTTGTAACCTAGAAGTTGAATTTAAACATGATATAGGGTTTTTTTTAACATCATATAGGTTTTGTCAGTAATAAAAATCAAAAGAAAAGATGGAGTTAATATATGAAAAAGTATTTGTCTCTAGTCACTTAGCTTTAAAATACAGCTGTCTCCATTTCTAACTTCCAGCTAGCATTATTCTTTACCAACATGTGGGAAAGATGCTTCAAGTGGAACATTATTGTCAAAATCAGTATATTCTATAAATCTTCTGATTTTTTTATCCACACCCCAATCAAGGAAAGAAAATAACATATTTATTCTTTATGCCTTGCAGGGATTTATAGCAGTCATTTAAAATAATATTTATATTTTATGACTATAAAAACAAAATGTGTTCTTGAGTGAGACTATCCAAATTACTGAAAAGTGTAAGAAGAAAGCAAGTAAATAATTGCAAGTTTGAGTTCATTCTTTCAGCAACTATTTATTGAGTGGGTAATGTGTGCCAGGTGCTGGGCTAAATATTTAACATTTAGAGGTAAATAAAGTGCAATATACTAGCTTCTCGCTTACAGTCTAGGAGTTAGTCAACAAGAGAGTATAGATAATGACTACTAATATTTTGTTGTACTTCTTTCTAGTGCTATAGAGTTCCTCATTATGCTTTTATTCACATTTTATATGCATTTCTTTAACTCTTTAAAATTCCCAAAACATTATTTTTCATGATTATGGCTGCATCTAACAGAACAACATAAATTATGTAACCTTAGCCATATTGCTGAGGTTTTAGATTTGTTCCAGTTTTCACTAAAATAAAAAGTACTGTGAAAAAATATATTTATGCCTGTTTCTGATTATTTCCTTATGATAGAATTCTAGAAGTGAAATTCCTGGGTCGTAGGCTATGAACATTTTAAAGCTCCTGATGTGTAATGTTGAAATGATTTTTAGAAAGATCACTGCAAATTGACTTGGCTTTCAATGCTGTATATACAAGTTTATCAGACACTTGCTAATATGATTATCCCATGTTATAACGCCTGATGATGTAATATGTGTAAAAACATCTTTTTATTTTATTTTTGTTCTTCATGACTAATGATGTTGAATACATTATGTAGCAATTTGGGTTTTCACTTCTATGAACTGTATCTCAGTGACATTAAAACCACAATGTGGTTTTACAGTGTGTTTTGAAACCAAACTTCACCAGTCTGCCCACCTCCTAGCAGTGCATGCAAATTCTCATTTCTTCACATCCTCCCTAATATTTAATTCTATCGAACTTTCTAATTTTTCCGACTACCAGTGAAATTGCCTTCTAAGTTACTTCTGTAAATTTCTGATGTATAACCTGTGCCCATTTTTATTAGGTTTACTTTATTTTTGGGCTTCATTTACTGGAGAGTGTCTACTGTTCTAGATATTAAGTTCTTGCCAGTTTCTGTGTTGCAAATGTGTCCCTGCATGATGATGTCCCCCATTGAATAGCAATCATCATTTCAACTTAGTTAAATCCATCTCTTTTTGCCTTTAACTCTTAGCACTTGTGTGGATTTTTTTCTATGCATTCAAACCATAACCACAAAGATATTTCTCTACATTCCCTTCAGTTAATTGTATATATGTATATATGTATCTTTCTATCTACCTACCTCATACACATTTATTTAGCTAATGTTACCTTTATATTTTTCTCCACATAGGGGACCATTTTATTCATTATCAGTTACTATCAAATTCATTATTTCTGCACAGATTTCTGGTGCTACTTTTATCAATAAGTTCTCATTTTTACATGACCTCTCTACTCTGTTTCATTTATCTGTATTAGTAATATAACATTTTATTAGTATGACTTTACTCTAAGTTTAAATGGAAGGATGAACATCTCTTTATTCTTCTTTTTGTCAAAGTTGAATTCGATTTTCATCAACCTCTTGAGCTGTGTGTGAGTTGGAGATAAAAAGTCAGCAAAATTTAAAATCTGATAAGGATCCATTGTATCTTCTGTGAGCAGAGCCTCCACGTAGTTCTGGAATGTTTTTCCATGGGAATCCTTTCTACATAGTCAGTGAGGGAACTGGGAAGAATCTACCCTCAGGTTTGGGCTCCTAACCCTTCTGCAACTAACTTGCTTCTAGAATTGCCCCTTTTATATTTAGCTGCTCGTCTGTCATGAATGATGTCACTGGGCACTGGTAACCAAAGCTGCTGCTTTCACCCTTAAGAGTTTGAGAGTTTAGGGAGTACCATGACCAAAAAAAAAAAAAGGAAAAGAAAAATATAAGAAAAGAAAACCCTGCAAACTCTTCATTCTAATGCAGGGTAAGACCCATCTGTGAAGACTGCACTCTTCTCAAGTTTATTCCTGGCTTAGACATTTCCTGGTGCCTTCAATTTGTTGTTTTTAATAATTACACCCATTTTTTTTTAGTTGTCACCTTGGAAAGAATTGCCTGAGTTATTGAAACCTCCATTACTAGAGTCCTGCCCTCGGGGCATTGGCTTTTCCTGTTTAAATAACTTCTGAATCCCCAGAATCTAGAGAATGACTGTGAATAGAAGGTGCTCCATGCAAGTAATATATCAAAACTACCTTACATACTTTGAATTCATGGTCAGGCATAATCCACACTAAGTCACATGAAACAATATCCATTAAGGGCTTACTAGATGTCCAGCACTGGGCAAAGCACAAGACATATAATATCATATTTAATATCCAAAGGTACTCTATAAAATAGGAGCTATTATTATGCCCATTGTACTGAAGAAAAGACTGAAATTCAGAAGCAGCAAAAATTATTATGTGGTTGAGCTAGGATTCAAGCTTAAAGACAGCTGGACTCCAAACAGAGTACACTTAATGACATAAATTTGCTTATCAATAATGCTTTCAACAAATATGTGGTAACATGCATAGGTCAAATTGTAGTTTAAATTAAAAGTTGGCATGTAGATAAGGTAGAATTCTATATAAACTTGATATTCTTAAAGTTTATTTTAATAATGGTATATGCTGTACTATGTGCTTCCCAGATTATACTACATATTCTTCCTGCCCCCTTCCACTTTTTATACAGGAATAAACTCTTCAGGACCTAATCATCATGACTGTTAAAAATTCACAAGCTCATGTCATCCTACTTACATATTGATAACTCTGAACTTTTGTGTAGTATTCAAAAACCCAGGTCACCTTGTCAGTGGTGAAATTAGAGTATTACTTTGACTCTCTGTGGCCTTTGGGTATCTTTTCTGTTCATTTCATTGGGGTTATATCTTCTGTCAAGTTTTCCACTGTAGATTTAACCTTTCTTCTATTCACCTGAGAAATATTTTATTTTCCAGAGAAAATTGCATATCTATGATTTCAATTTGTCTTCATCTGGTTTCTTTAACAGAAAATTATTTTAATCCTTGTTACTTTTATGAAATAGCACAAAATAGAAATTAACAGAAATATCTTTATGATTTTTAGAGAGTTTTAAAAGAATATTAAGGTTTGAACAAAAGATCCATATTTAGTGGGGATGGAGTGGGGATTTATATACATACATTTAAATGTATACCCACACACTGTTGAAACCAATTATTTAATATCAGTTTTTAGGGAACCAAAATATGTTCAGGATAGCTGTATCTTTGAAATGGAAAGATGAAGAAGTAAGTAGGATAAAGCACAAAGAAAACAGTAAGCCATTAAAGGATTTTAAGCAAGGAAATTATTATAGGATCATATGATGTTTTTGTTTGCATTTAATTCTGACAATAATATATAAAACCTAAAATTTTCCCTTTTAACCACATTCAAACATATAACTCAGTGCCGTAAGCTACATTCACAGTATTGTTCTATCATCACCACCATCCATTAAGAAAACTTTTTCATCATTCAAAACAGAAACCCTGTACCATTTAAGCTTTAACTTCCTATCCCCTAACAACACTCCATCCCCTGGTAATCTACATTCTATATTCTGAGTCTGTGAGTTTGCTTAAATTATTTCATGTAAGTATGATCATATGATATTTGCCCTTTTGTGTTTGGCTTATTTCATGCAACATGATGTTGTAGCATATATCAGGATTTATCCATGTTGTAGCATATCCATGTTGTAGCATATATCAGGATTTCATTCCTTTATATGGATGAATAATATTCCATCGTGTGTATATACTGCATTTTGATTATTCATTCATTGGTTTTGATGGGCATTTGGGTTGCTTCCCACTTTTGACAATTGTGAGTGATGCCACCATGAACATCACCATAAAATACCTGTTGGACTCCTTGGTTTCAGTTCTTTGGAGCATATACCTAAACTAGGACTATCATATCACATGGGAATTCTATACTGAACTTTCTGAGGAACTGCCAAATTGTCTTCCACAGCATTTGCATCATTTTACATTCCTACCAGCAATGAATGTGTTTCTGCTTCCCCGAATTCTTTCCAACACTTGTGATTTTCCATTTTTTAATAGTGGTCATTCTAGTGTATGTGAAATGGTATCTCTGTGGTTTTGATTTGCATTTTCCTAAAGACTAAAGATGTTATATGAAATATGAAAAACATATTTTCATATCCTTTTTTAGCAATTTGTACATCTTCTTTGGAGAAATGTCTATTAGAGCCTATTGCCCATATTTAAAATTGGATTGTTTGTCTTTTTCTTGTTGATTTGAGACATATCTTTATATCATCTGGATATTAAACCCTTATTGGATATGTGGTTTCCAAATATTTTCTTCTATTGTGTAGCTTGTTGTTTACTTTTATGATAAAGTCCTTTGAAGCACACAAGTTATTAATTTTTAAGTGGTGCCACTTATTTATTATTTTCTTTTGTTGCTAGTGTTTTGGGTATAAAGTCAAAGAAACCATTGCCTAACAAAACGCCCTGCAGATGCTTCCCAACAGCTTTGCCTAGGAGTTATAAATTTCTAGCTCCTACACTTAGATCAACATTTTTAGTTGTTTTTGTGCATGGTGTGAGGCTGGGGTCAACCTTAATTCTTTTGCAAATGGAAATTCAGTTTTCTCAACATGTTTGTTGAAGAAACTATTCTTATCTAATTGAGTGGTCTTTAACCCCTTGTTAAATATCAATTGGCTATAAATGTGAGGGTTGATTTCTGAGTTCTCAATTTTACTCTATTGGTCTATATGTCTGTATTTGTGCCAATATCATACTGTTTTTGATTACTGCGGTTTGTAATAAGTTTTAAGATAGAAAGGTATCTTCCCTTCTAATTCATTCTACTTCAAATGGCTTTGGCTGTTCAGGCCATGTTACCCTTTCATGTAAGTTTGATGATTGGTATCTTCATTTCTGCAATGAAGATTTTTGGAATTCTGATTGGGGTTGCATTGAATTTATAAATCACTTTGGTTAGAATTAAGATCTCTTTTTAAGCAGGTAGAAAGTTTATTAGGAATGCGGACATGTAGGCACTCTCGCAAGAAAAGATAAGTGAGAGAGAGAGAGATTGCCCCACAGAGTTGGGGCAATCTGTTTTTATAGATTTTAATTTCTTTTGTAATTTTTATTAACCCTTTTACTACCCCTCCCCTACTTCCTCCTTTATAGATGCTTGATGGTAGATGACTGACTCAGGTGGGGTTGGTGTACTTCCCCCGTCTCTGTATATGACTCCCAGGTACTGGTTATTGCTGTTTTACTCCAAGATATCTTGAGACCTGGCTGCTTTTTGGAATCTGGCTTTTTCTCACTAGCCAGCCACCACCCTAACTATAACCCTGCTTCATTTCCGCCTCAGAGATGTTAGCTTTCTTAATCTTAAGGTAATTTGGGCTGGTGGTCCATCTTCTATAGCTGCTTCAAGCTGTCAGTGGGTTGCAGGCCCTACTTGTGGGAGCACAGAAGTTTCTGGCTATGTATTAAGGGTGGATGGTTGTGTGTGGGGATTGGGAGCATAGCCTCTGGTGAGGAGAAGTTTGTTGTAAAAGGTTTTTAATCTGGAAGGAACAAAGTGGGTGAGAAATTATATACATGATCTGAATGAAAGCAGGAGCAAGATAGAGCTCATGGTATTTAGAATTTTTAGGAACAGTGTTGTTTGAGGAATGGCATACTGTGGCAATTTGCAATATCTGGCTGAAATGTGCATTAAAAAAACTTCTAGAATGACTTCTTGACTCAGTTTGAAATTTTTTAGTCACTGAAATTTCATTTTCTTTTTTTTGGTCAACTAATTCTACAATGCAAGAGATAGGCTCATCGTTGGGAGTCATGTCTCATATTGCTAGGGAGACTTACACCCCTGGAAGTTATGTCCCATATGAGGGAGAAGCTAATGAATTTATTTGCAGAGTTTGGCTTAGAAAAGGAGAGACCACATTTGAACAACAAAAGAGGTTCTCTGAAGGTGACTCTTAGGCATCAGTTGTAAGTGGACTCAGCTTTGCCATTACAGCGTTAAGTTTCATAAGAGCAAGTCTCAAGATCGGGGGCTTGGCTTTTTAAATTGGGATTCCCTTATTGCTTAACATAATAGCAAAATTTTTCCAAGTGGGAAATTTAATAGTTTTATGTTTTTCTCTAGTCTCTTAAGGAACTTAGCAATTTTTGTTTGTTTGTTTTCTAATTAAGATATCATTCTTTATTTTAGGTTCCAGTTCAAATAAAATGAAATTATATTGTTTCTATGATCTGTAACTTAAGAATAACTAAAACCATGACTAACAACATCTAATATAATACAGATAAGGTTAAGACATAACAAGGACAATGAGAATATTATCAAATTTTTAGGAATTTTATACAATTACAAATTTAGCCTAACAGAAGGATAGAAAATCTCTTCATTTTTTTTCCCCCTATGGGCAGGCACCAGGAATCGAACCTGGGTCTCCAGGTGAGAACTCTGCCTGCTAAGCCACAGTGGCCCACCCTAATTATTTTAATACTTTATGTGTTAAATTGTTTTAGTACCTCACTTTTACAAGGTGAGAAAACATACCGTTTTTTAACAGTTTTCTTCTAAGAGTGAGAAGACTTGTCTTTTAAAATTAGAGGATGAGATAGCCAATGCAAACATCAGCAAGAATATTATTCTGATATGATGTACAATCTTTGTCTTCTAGACAGAGTATTCAGATGGTTAGGAAACTTTCATTAAAAGCCAATCACCAATCTATATCATTTTAACGAAATTCTCTTCCTCAGACCTTCCACAACTTTCTGCATCCATCTAGGGCTTGTAGTCAGCAATGACTACAAACAAGATTCACTTTCTTAAACGCTCCACAATTTTCTATATCCATCTAGGGCTTGTAGTTAGCAATGGTTACAAACAAGGTTTACTTTCACACTAGTAATATGCTAGTTCAGAAATTTTACATATTGCAAGACTATGCTTTCAGGCAGTTGGAGGTCAGTGAAATTTGCTACTCAGGCATCTTAAAAATATGGAGGTTATTTTGACACACTTGGGGCAGCACTAAGTGAGCATAGTGGGGAATATTTTTCTTAAGTCCCTGCCATTTAAAAGCAAATAAGTATTGATTGTCAGGGTGAGGAGGGATACAATGAATGCATTTTTAAGATTTAGGATTGAGAACTTGAATGCAGACAGGGACTACCCAGGATGGCTTCATCCCATACAGACAGCTCTATTTGCTCAAGGACCTCCTTTGGGATGCTGAGAGGCCTCCTTCTAGTAGAGGCCTCAGGGCAAACAAGGGGTAAACATTATCTGGGATGTAAAGAAAATCCTTCCCTAGAAGTTGTGGGGCATTCAGGGACAATGAGAAATTGACGGAACACTAGAATGTCTCCAAGCTTTTGAAGGACAGGGATAGTGAAGGTTTTAGTTTTGGCTTTACTGTCAAATCCCATAATTAGGTTAGTCTGAGTGGAGGTAAGTCCAAAGTGGCAGTTCAGGACAGAGTAAGTGGCTCTATTATTTCATTAAAAAATCAATAATTTTACCTGCCATATTGAATGTCACTGATGCACCTCTAAATTGTCAGACTGTCAGATGTGGAATCAGCAGAGCCATAAGCCACCTCAGGAGCCCTCAGTCTTCTTTGCTTGCCACAAGCAGGGCTCTTGGGGCTGTCCCATTCCACCAAACACTTTGGGATATGGTGCAGTCCTTGAGCCACATGCCCATGTTGGTGACACTTGGAGCAAGGTCCAGTGTGTCCCAAGGTTGAGGGTTGTCTCGAGGTTTCTAGTACTCTTCTGCCAGTGGCCCTCTTACCCAAATTGAAGCAAGACCCTTGAGGCTTGGTGCCATGATTTGGGTGACCTTGAGGAGACAGGGCACTCTTAACAGCAAATGCGATAAGCTGAGCCTGTTCTTTTTTTTTTTGCTTACCGCCCTTTGCCCTCTCCTCCTCCCCAACCTTGTCTTGATTGTTAAATGTAGCCTAACAGGACATTAGTGGGAATTTACAGGCCGATTTTCTCTGAATATCAGGGGCAGACTGTGTGAAATGAAATGTGTACCTAGCAATATCTGACATTCCCAGAAGTCCAGGATGACATTAGTATACCTTTCTTGACTTCCACTAACTTCCCCTGGAACAGGCCTAGTTTTTCCTCTTTCTTCTGAGTGATCTCCCTTAGTTTATTACTATTAACTGGCTTGGTGGTACATTTTCTCATGCCTTTTAGAAAACAAGTTTTGAAAGGGGATCATTAAGAAGATTTTTTTCTTGATGGAAATTGAGACATGGGCATAACAGAAGTGACAAGTCCCTCTCAGGTCCTTACCTTGATAGCAAGTCATAAACATCTGGGCACAAGGAATTTTATACTACTTCCCTGTCTTTTACAGACTAGAGAATGTGGTTGTAATTGACAGTCCCATTGAAGGGCTATTCTTCCTCATTTTTAAGTTGTATTGACTGTTGGAATTTCCCATTTATCTTGGAGATGAAATAGAGGAGACTCACTAGCACCAATGTGACCATGTGGCCACCCAGTGTGCATCAGAACTGGGTGTTTCCCTCTCTACTGGCCCAATTTCTTGGGAATATGGGTAGTATGGTTTCCAGGCATCTCAGGGACACCTTTCCTGAGAGATGTCTGGACTTATGCTTCCTTGCCTGGAGGAATTGTAGGACAATGTTCTCAAGGGCTTTCCACAGGTCCGAACTCTTGGGAACATGGAGAATTAAGTCACCTGGCATCACTGGATGAGCACTGGGTATCTCTGGGATGTGTCACCAGGTGTCCCCAGTACATTCCTCCCTGGAAGATGTCTAGATTTATGCTCCTGAGGCAGGGTAGGGGGGACATCCCACCTAAGAGAAGTCTAGGACAATGCTCCTGGGAATACATTTATGCTCTAGTTTCCTATATCCAGAGGACTAAAAGATGAGCATAATCTATAAGAAGGGAAGATTTATATTCAACCACAATGAGTCTCAAGAGAGACTAAACAATCAAGGCCTAGAGGAGAGACACTCCATTGGACTATACATAATTCCCATGAGCATTGACCAGAGATGACTCTCCAGAATGTTAAAGAGAGCACCTTGTTTGGTGCAAGAATCCTTAGTCCAGAATCCTGTGTTCTGAAAGATGGCATGTCTCAGAAGTTATTGAGAGCCAGAAAGATGAGAAAGAAGGAGACTCTCATGCTTTACCTCTCTTGAAGAGGTAAAAAGAGGATCAGACTCAGCAGGAAGAAGGTTCTGAGGGGCAAGGAAATCTTAGGCAAGTGAGGATCAAGACATGTTCTGGGAGGTGAGGAAAGGAGATACTGTGGGGAACTCTCAGAGAACTGAGGAGAGAAAGGGAGAGAGACAGGGTAACTTGAGTTTACTTCTACTGAACTCCTCCTAAATATGAGGAGAAGCCCCCAGTCTCTCATACTGGAGAGGCAGTATCACTCTCCATTCTAAGCCTCCTTGGGTGTGTATGGCATGGAGATGGGCTCCTGCTGCCTCTGAGGAAGGAGCCAGAAGACACAGAGTAGACCAAGTTTATGACCTGGGGAAGCTGGATCAGAACCCCTAGATTCCTAGAAACACAGAAGTCAAGTGGGTGGGGAACTCTCCAAAAGCCAAGGAGAGACAGTAGTGGGGAGAGAGAGAGAGAGAGACAGGGGGAGTTGATTTGGCTTCCACTGGACTCCTGCTCAACATGGAGAGAAGCCCCAATAAGGTCTCAAGGGCAGTATCGCCCGCTGCCCTGAGCCTACTTGTAGCTGCATGGCATGGAGACAGGCTCCTGCTATCTTTGAGGAGGGAGCCAGAGACTCAGAGTAGGGCAGGATTATGTCCTGGGGGAGCCAGATCAGAGTCCCAGATTCCTGGAGACACAAAGTTGCATGATGACTTAGGAGAGGATAACAGTGAGCCAAATGAGAAGAAAAAGTGAAAGTGTGCAGCCAAGTTTTCTGGTCAATAGCCATGACTTACCAGACCCAATGGTCAGAGAGAGGTTTCTCCTGCCTGCCTCATCAAAACATGTTGCTGCATTCAGCCTCCTAGGTTCTTAGCCATGCCGTGAGAAAGAATTCAAGGGCACAGTACAGTATAAAGTAAACAGGTAGAAAGTTTATTAGGAACACATGTGAGAGGACATGGGCACTTTTACAAGAAAAGAGAAGTGAGAGGTAAGAGGCCAGAATTGAAATCTTAATATTAGTTTTCCAATCCATGAACACAAAATGCTTTTCCATTTATTTAGGCCCTCTTTGGTTTATTTTAGCAATGTTTTACAATTTTTTGTGTACAAGTCCTTTCCATTCTTGGGTAAATTTATACCTAGATACTTAATGATTTGAGTTGCTATTTTAAATGAAATATGTTTTTCTTGATTTCTTCTGATTGTTCACTTCCTATGTATAGAAACACTACGAATTTTGAGTGTTGATCTTGTACTCAACCATATTGCTGAATTCATTTGTTAGGTCTAGGTCTTTTGTAGCAGATTTTTTGAGGATTTTCTGGAAATGAGATAATGTCATCCACCAATAGGGAAACTTTTGCTTCTTCCTTTCCAATTTGAATGCTTTTGATTTCTTTTTCTTGCCTAATTTCTTTGGGTAGAACTTCCTATACAATACTGAATAATAGTGGTAATGATGGACATCCATGTCTTTTTTTTTATTTTAGAGGGAAAGTTTTCAGTCTTTCACCATTAAGTATGATACTAGCTGTGGATTTTTCTTATATGCTCTTTAGGATGTGTGTTAGTTAGGGTTCTCTAGAGAAACAGAATCAACAGGGAACTCTCACAAATATAACATTTATAAAAGTGTCTCACATGACTGCAGGAATGCAGAGTTCAAAATCCACAGGGCAGGCTGTGAAGCCACGATTCCAATGGAGAGTCTGGATGAACTCCACAGGAGAGGCTTGCCAGCTGAAGCAGGAAGAGGCTATCTCTTCTGAATCCTTTTTAAAAGGCTTCCAGTGATCAGATTAAGCATTACTCATTACAGAAGACACTCCCCTTTGGCTGATTACAAATGGACTCAGCTGTGGATGCAGCTGACATGATCATGATTTAATTCTATGAAATGTCCTCATCACAACAGACAGGCCACAACTTGCCCAATAAAACAAGTATCACCACTTGGCCAAGTTGACACATGAACTGACCATAACAGGATGTTGAGGTAATTTCCTTCCATTCCTAGTTTTGTAAGTGTCTTTATTAAGAAAGATTGCTGGATTTTGTCAAATGCCTTTTCTGTATCAATTGAGATAATAATACTGTTTTTTCTCCTTCATTCTGTTAATATGTTGTGTTAGATTAATTGATTTTCTTATGTTGAACCATGCTTGCATAATAGGGATAAACCTACCTGATCATGGAATATAATTATTTTAATGTGCTATTGGATTTGGTTTGCTAGAATTTGTTGTGGATTTTTGCATCTATAGTCATAACAGATATTTGTCTGTAATCTACTATTCTTATGGTATCTTTATCTGGCTTTTGGATGAGGGTAATGTTGGCCTAGGAAAATTTGAACAGGATTGGTATTAATTCTTCTGGGAAATTTTGGAAAACTCCCCTGTGAAGCTATATGGTCCTGGGCTTTCCTTTGGGGGAGGTTCTTCATTACTGATTCAATCTATTTACTAGTTATTGGTTTGTTTAAATCATCTATTTATTCTTGAGTCAGTGTAGGGAGTTTGTGTATTTCTGGGAACTTGTCCATTTCATCTATGTTATCTAATTTGATAACGTGAAATTATCATACTATTCTATTATCATCTTTTTAAATTTCCGTGTGGTTGGTGGTAATGTTCATCTCCTTGTTTCTGATTTTAGTCATTTTTGTCCTCTTTTTTCTATATCATTCTACCTAAATATTTGTCAATTTTATTGATTTTTTCAAGGGACTAACTTTTGGTTTTGTTTCTCTCTCTCTCTCTCTCCTTTGTTTCATTTATCACTATTCTTATATATATATTATTATATATATAATATATATAAATTATATATATATTATTTACCTCCTTCTGTTCACTTTGGTTTAGTTTGCTCTTCTTATTCTAGATCCTCCATTTGTGAGGTTAGGGCTCTGATTGTAGAACTTTTGTGTTTTCAGTGTGAGCATTTAGAGCTATAAATTTCCCTCTAAGCACTGCCTTTGTTGCATCCCATAAGTTTTGGTATTTTGTGTTTTCTTTTTCATTTACTTTAATATATTTTTTCTCTTTAGTTTCTCTTGTGATTTCTTCTTTGACACACTAGTTGTTTAAGAACATATTTAATTTCTGTATATTTTCCAGCTCTCCCTCTGCTATTGATTTCTACTTTCATTCCATTGTGATTGGAGGAGATAAACTGTATTATTTCAATATCTTTGAATCTATTGAGACTTGGTTTGTAGTTTAACATATGCTGTATCCTGGAGAATAATCCAGGTGTACTAGAAAATAATATGTATCTGCTGGTATGGGGTTAAGTGCTCTATATTTTTCTGTAAGAGCTATTTAGTTTAGGGTATCATTGAAATTGTCTATTTCTGTTTCTCTTCTGTATAGATTTCTATCCATTATTGAAAGTGGTATATTTAATTATCCTATTATTAATGTATAAAGTCTATTTCTCCCTTTAAAACTTTATTTGCTTTATATATTTTGGGGTGTTGCCAGTAGGCGCATATATATATATATATATATAATTGTTACATTTTCACATTTGATTGACCCTTTTATCAATATATAATGATCTTCTTATCTTTCTTAAAGTTGACTTAAAATCTATTTTTATCTGATATTAATATAGCTACCCCAGCTCTCTTTTGATTACTATTTGCATGTTATAATTTTTCCATCCTTTCATTTCAAACTAATTATGTCTTTGAATTTAAGGTGAGACTCTTGTAAACAGCATAGTTGGGTCATGCTTTTGTATGACTTCTGTCAATATCTACCATTCGATTGTAGAGTTTAATTTATTTACATTTAAAGTCACTTCTGAAAATGCAGGATTTTCATCTGCGGTTTTGTAACTGGTGTTTGTAGGTCATTTACCATTTTTATCCCTCAAAACTGCAATTAATGCCCACTTTAATATTTATTGAATTTATTGTAGTGTTCTATTTCAAACCTGGTTTGGTTTGCTAAAGTGGCCAGAGTACAATAAACTATAAATGGAATGGCTTTTAAAAGGTGAATTTGTTGTGTTGCAAGTTTACAGTTCAAAGAGCATAAAAATGTTCGAATCAAGGCATCCAGGGAAAGATGCTGTCATGGTTAGGTTCATGTGTCAACGTGGCCAAGTGGTGGTACCTATTTGTCTGGTTGGGCAAGTGCTGGCCTGTCTGTTGTGATGAGGACATTTCATAGAATTAAATCATGATCATGTCAGCTGCATCCACAGCTGATGGGTCTTGGAGGATGACAGTGGATTATCATAAGCTCAACCAGGTAATAACTCCAATTGCAGCTGCTGTTCCAGATGTGGTATCATTGCTTGAGCAAATCAATACATCCCCTGGTACCTGGTATGCAGCTATTGATCTGGCAAATGTTTTTTTCTCAATAGCTATTAGTAAGGACCACCAGAAACAGTTTGCTTTCAGCTAGCAAGGTCAGAAATATACTTTCACTGTCCTAACTCAGGGGTATATCAACTCTCCAGTCCTATGCCATAATCTTGTCTGTAGGGACCGTGATCATTTCTCCCTCCCACAAGACATCACACTGGTCCATTATATTGATGATATCATGCTGATTGAACTTAGTGAGCAAGAAGTAGCAACTACTCTAGACTTACTGGTAAGGCATTTGTGTGTCAGAGGATGGGAGATAAATCCACAAAAAATACAGGGGCCTTCCACCTCAGTGAAATTTCTAGGTGTCCAGTAGTGTGGGCATGTCGAGATATCTCTTCTAAGGTGAAGGATAAGTTGCTGCATCTGGCCTCTCCTATGACCAAAAAAGAGGCACAATGCCTAGTTGGTCTCTTTGGATTTTGGCGACAACATATTCCTCATTTGATGTCTACTCCAACCCATTTATTGAGTGACGAGAAAAGCTGCTAATTTTGAGTGGGGATCTGAACAGGAGGAGGCTCTGCGACAGGTCCAGGCTGCTGTACAAGCTGCTCTGCCACTTGGGCTGTATGATCCAGTAGATCCAATGGTGCTGGCAGTGTCAGTGGTAAATAGAGATGCTGTCTGGAGCCTTTGGCAGGCCCCTATAGGAGAATCACAATGCAGACCCTTAGGATTTTGGAGCAAAGCCTTACATCTGCTGCTGCTGATAACTACTCTCCTTTTGAGAAACAGCTTTTGGCCTGTGACTGGGCCTTAGTAGAGAATGAATGCTTAACCATGGGCCACCAAGTTATCATGAGACCCGAGTTGCCTATCATGAGCTGGTGTTGTCTGACCCACCAAGCCATAAAGTTGGGCATGCACAGCAACACTCCATCATAAAATGGAAATGGTATACACGAGATAGGGCCAAAGCAGGTCCTGAAGGCACAAGTAAGTTACCTGAAGAAGTGGCCCAAATGCCCATGGTCTCCACTCCTGCCACATTACCTTCTCTTTCCCAGACCAGAGCTATGGCCTCTTGGGGAGTCCCTTACAGTGAATTGACTGAGGAAGAAAAAACTAGGGCCTGGTTTACAGATGGTTCAGCACGATATGCAGGTACCACCTGAAAGTGGACAGCTGTGGCTCTACAATCCCTTTCTGAAGTGTCCATGAAGGACAGTGGTGAGAGGAAATCCTCCCAGTTGCAGAACTTCGAGCAGTGCACCCAGTTGTTCATTTTGCTTGGAAGGAAAACTGGCCAGAGGTGCATTTGTATACTGACTCAAGGGCTGTTGCTCATGGTTTGGCTAGATGTCAGGGACTTGGAAAGACCATAATTGGAAAATTGGTGACAAAGAGGTCTGGGGAAGAAGTATGTGGATAGACCTTTCTGAGTGGGCTAAAAACATGAACATATTTGTGTCCCATGTGAATGTGCAACGGAGGGTGACTTCAGCAGAGGAAGGTTTTAATAGTCAAATGGATAAGATAAACTGTTCTGTGGATGCCAGTGAGCCTCTTTCCTCAGCAACTCCTGTCATTACCCAATGGACTCAGGAACAAAGTGGTCATGGTGGTAGGGATGGAGGTTATGCATGGGCTTAGCAACATGGGCTTCTACACACCAAGGCTGACTTGGCTACAGTCACTGCTGAGTGCCCAATCTGCCAGTAGCAGAGACCCACACTCAGCCCCCAATATGGCACCATTCCCTGAGGTGACCAGCCAGCTACATGGTGGCAGGTTGATTACATTGGACCACTCCCTTCGTGGAAGGGGCACCAATTTGTTCTAACTGGAATAGACACATACTCTGGATATGGGTTTGCTTTCCCTGCATGCAATGCTTCTGCCAAAACTACTATCTGTGGGCTTAGATAATGCCTTATCCATTGTCATGTATTCTACATAGAATTGCTTCTGATCAATGAATACACTTCACAGCAAATGAAGTCCGGGAATGGGCACATGCTCATGGAATTCTCTGGTCTTACCATGTTCCCCATCATCCAGAAGCAGCTGGATTGATAGAATGGTAGAATGGCATTTTGAAAACTCAATTATGGTGCCAACTAGGTGGCAATATCTTGAAAGACTGGGGTAATGTTCTCCAGGAAGCTGTATATGCTCTGAATTAGCATCCGCTGTATGGTGCTGTTTCTCCCATAGCCAGGATCCATGGGTCCTGGAACCAACAGGTGGAAATGGGAGTGATATCACTCACTATTACCCCTAGTGATCCACTAGGAAAATTTTTGCTTCATGTCCCTGTGACCCTGAGCTCTGCTGGTCTACAGGTTTTAGTTCCAAAACGGGGAGTGCTTCCACCAGGAGAAACAACAATGACTCCAATGAACTGGAAGTTAAGACTGCCACCTGGTCACTTTGGGCTACTGTTGCCACTGGATCAACAAGCCAAGAAGGGAATTACATTATTGTCTTGGGACTATCAGGGGGAAGTAGCGCTACAACTACATAATAGGGGCAAAGAAGAGTTTTCTTGGAATATGGGAGATCCCCTAGGGCGTCTTTTAGTACTACCATGCCCTGTGATTAAAATCAATGGAAAACTGCAACAACCCAATCCAGGCAGGACAACCAATGGCTCTGAAACTTCAGGAATGAAGGTTTGGGTCACCCCAACAGGCAAAGAACCATGACCAGCTGAAGTGCTTGCTGAGGGTAAAGGGAGTATGGAATGGGTGGTGGGAGAAGGTAGTGATAAATATGAGCTTCAACCATGTGATCAATTACAGAAATGAGGACTGTAATGCTGTTTTGTTCATGTTATACTATTTAAGTTGTAAGATGTCAAGCTTAAGAATGAATATTACTCAACGATTTGCACCCTGTTCTGGAGAGATTTAATGTGCTTCCAGTTATATGTAGGACAGTTGAGTATTGTTAGGTGAAAGAAAAAATGTGCGTTTTATTGTTTTTTTTTAATTTAGAACTTTGGTAAGGTTTAAGGTGATATGTATAGCTGCCAAGTTGACAAGGGGTGGGCTGTCATGGTTAGGTTCATGTGTCAACTTGGCCAAGTGGTGGCACCTCTTCGTCTGGTTGGGCAAGTGCTGGCCTGTCTGTTGTGATGAGGACATTTCACAGAATTAAATCATGATCATGTCAGCTACATCCACAGCTGAATACATTTGTAATCAGCCAAAGGGGAGTGTCTTCTGCAATTAGTAATGCTTGATCCGATCACTGGAAGCCTTTTAAGGAGGATTCAGAAGAGATAGACTTTCCTGTCTTGGCTGGTGAGCCTCTCTGTGGAGTTCCAGACCCTCCATCAGAGTCTTCGGCTTCACAGCATGCCCTGCAGATTTTGGACTCTGCATTCCTGTGGTCACATGTGACACTTTTATAAATTTTATATTTCTGAGTGTTTCCTGTTGATCCTGTTTCTCTAGAGAACCTAACTAATACAGATGCCTTGACTCAAGAAAGGCCAATGGATCCAGAGCACCCCTGTCAGCTGAGAGAGCACATGATAATATTGGCTCTCTCCCAGCTTCTCATTTCAAAAGGCTTCCCGAGGGTTGTTTTCTGTCTGCATCTCCAAAGGTCTTATGTATATGGCAGCTCTGAAGCTTTTTCCAAAATGGTTCCCTCATAAAAGACTCCAGTAAGCAACCCCATCTTGAATGGGTGGAGTCCCATCTTCATGGAAACAGCCTAATCAAAAAGTTCCAACCATAATTGGATAGTTCAAATCTCCATGGAAACAAATAAATAAAAAATATCCCATCCAAAAATATTGAATGTGGATTAAAGAACATGGCTCTTCTGGGGTACACAGCAGTTTCAAACTGGTAGGTTCCCTACAATTTTCTTCTGTATATATCTTTCAGATATTTTCTTTGGGTTTTTTGGAGCTTAAATTTAACATCCTAAATCATGTTTGATTTGGTACCAGCTTAACTTCAATAGAAGCACAAACAGTGTTCCTCTAGCCTTTGCCCCCCCACTTTTTTGTTCTACTTGTTACACATTGTATTTTTATATGCTGTATGTACCTACCCATAGATTTATAATTACTTTTTATGTATTTGCATTTCTGAACCTGTAAGAAGTAAAGAGTGGAGTTACATTCCAAAAAATATATACAACAGTACTGGCCTTTGTAATTACCCATGCTGTTCCCTTTATTGGAAATCTTTATTTCTTCATGCCACTTGAATTTACTGTCTATTGTCTTTTCCTTTCATTCTGAAGGGACAGGTATGGTGTTGATGTCCATAAGGCAGGTCTAGTGACAATGAACTCCCCCAGTTTTATCTAGGAATGTCTTAATCTCTCCTTCATTTAAAAACCCTACAGATGTAAAATTCTTTTTTGACAATTTTGTTCTTTTAGCACTTTCATTCCACTGCCTCCTTGCTTCCATGGGAAATTGACACTTAATCTTATCAGACTTCCCTTGTGCATAATGTGTTGCTTTTCTCTAGTAGCTTTCAGAACTCTCTCCTTGTTCTTGCCATTAGACTGATTATTTTGTATTTAAGCATGCTTCTCTTAGAGTTTGTCCTTTTAGTGGTTTATTGGGATTCTTGAATGTCCATATTCATCTTTCATTAAATTTAGTAAGTTTTCTGCCATTACTTCTTTGAATATTACCTTTTCTCCCTTTTTCTTTCTTCCTCTGAAATTCCCATAATTTGTATATTGGTATGTTTGATGGTATCCCAAAGGTCCTTTAGGCTTTGTTTGTCCTTTTTAATTGTTTTTTTCTTTCACTCCTCAGCCTGAATCATTTCAATTGTCTTGTCTTGGAGATCACTGATACTTTCTTCTACCATCTCCAATTTTTTATTGAATCCCTTTAGAGAATTTTTTATTTCAGTTATTCTGGTTTTCACTCCAGTAATTCTGTTTAATTTTTTATTTTAATTTTTATCTTTTTATTGAAATTCTCATATTGTTCATTAGTTTTTTTTCCTAATATGCTTTAGTTCATTCTCTGTGTTTTCCTTTATCTCCCTGAATTATTGAGGATTTTTTTTAATCTATTAAGTCTATGTCTGATACATTCTGAGGAAACTTACTCTCTTTAAGATTCCTCTGCTGTTTTGCTTGAGGCAGGGTGATTGTTTAAAGTTGTGTGTACCCCAGAAAAGATCAGGTTCAGAAAAGCTCAAACCAGCAATTCAAACACGACACAGGAGTTGAAATAACTAATTCAGGATATTCAAACAGACATGAAAAATCTAACACAGAGCTTATGGGAATGAAAGGCACAATAGAAGAGATAAAAAAAAGGGAAAACTACAACAATAGATTTGAAGAGACAGAAGAAAGGATTAGTGAACTAGAGAACTGGACACCTGAAATCTGACACACAAAAGAAAATGTAGAGAAAAAAATAGAGAAATATGAGTGGGTCTCAGGGAATTGAATGACAACATGAAGCACATAAATATACATGTTGTGGGTGTCCCAAAAGGAGAACAGAAGGGGAAATGAGGGGAAAGACTAATGGAGGAAATAATCACTGAAAAATTCCCATCTCTTATGAAAGACATAAAATTACAGATATAAAAATTGCACCATACCCCAAACAGAATAGATCCAAATAGACATCCTCCAAGACACATACTAATCAGACTGTCAGATGTCAAAGAGAAAGAGATAATTTTGTAAGCAGCAAGAGAAAAGCAATCCATCACATACAAAGAAAGCCCATGAGATAGAAGTGTTCCAGATACTGGCAGCCTGACTTTAATCCATATAACATCCTGCTGATGCCTTGAGTTGGTGATTTCCATGGCTTAAGTACTGTAAATTATAAATTTTAATGGTCAGGTTCATGTGTTGAGTTGGCCAGGTGGTGGTACCCATTTGCCTGGTTGGGCAACTGCTGTACTTTCTGTTGCCGTGAGGACATTTCAAAGAATTAAATCATGATACATTGGCTGCATCCATAGCTGATTCTATTTGTAATCAGCCAATGGGAGTGTCCTCTGCAATGAATGGCATCTAATCTAATCAATAGAAGACTTTTAAGGAGGATTCAGAAGAGGCAGTCTCTCTTTTTGCTTCAGCCAATGAACCTCTCCCTGTGGAGTTCACCCAGACCCTCCATAAGAGTTGCCAGCTTCACAGCCTGTCCTACAGATTTTGGGCTGTATATTCCCATGGTTATGTGAGGCACTTTTATAAATTTTATATCTATGGATATTTCCTATTCACTCTGTTTCTCTAAAGAACCCTAACTAATACAGCTTGGTACCAGGAGTGGTTCTTAAGAAACAGATCTTAAAAATGGGTTTTTATAATTGATTTTCTACTCTGACTGGACTCAAAGGCACTAAGAACTGTGATTCTTGTCATTGGAATGATACTGCCAATCCATGGGGTGAGTTGACAAAAGAGACGGTCAAAATATCATCATTTGATTCCTCTAATGTTTCACTTGTATGAAGCCAGGGTCTGAGGAATAATGTTTTTGACACCTTTACAGAGTTTTCTGGAAATAGGAGGTATAGACATGTTGGCTGGTTGTTGTTAGATACATGGTATACATTAATGAGTGAAAGGGAAGGGCTTAAGGCTTCAAATGAGAAGCTTATATGCTCTCTGACAGATGTAAATGCTTCTGTGAGTGTCCTGAAGGAAAATCTTATTTCATGCAGCTGTAGACTTGAGATCTCTGAAAATCAGACTCAGATTCTTATTGTTAGAGTAGCATGGTGACTGCCATTAAAGTGAGGGCATTGATTGGAAAGGAGTGGGACCCTGAAAAATAGGGTGGTGACATATGTATTGATAATGATGTCAGTGGCGAGGTTGAAACCCTAGCTCATGCTGAACCTTCTCTAAATAACACTGTAATAGTCTACATGAGGACATAGCCATCTCACCTCCAGCCTGCCTTGAGAAGTTAGCCACCCAACCTCCACCTGAAAGTATTAGCTTTAGAGTGATTAATCCTGTTTTACTGCAAATGAAACTGCAAATGAATGCCCTGAAGCAAATGGCTTGGAAGACACTTCTAATTCTTTTCATGACCCCCCTCCCCCACCCCTCATTTCTTCCAGACCTATAACTAGACAAAAGTCCCAACAGGCCCCTAAAGATGAGGTACAAAGTAACACACATGAGGAGGTATGTTATACTCCAAAAGAACAATGAGTTTTACAATTTATATAGACAGAAATAAAGGGAATATGTGTGGCAATGGATTTTAAGGGTGTTGAGATAATAGTGGGAGGAATACGAGGCTGGATCAGGCTGGATTTATTGATATGGGCCCACTATGCAGAGATTCTGCATTCAGTGTTATAGCTCGAGGGGTTAGATAAGGCATTAACAGTTTGTTTGGCTGGTTGGCTGAAACATAGATCAAAAGGTGGCACACTTTACCTGAGGTTGAAATGCCAGAACTGTCCTGGTACTATAATATAATCTATAATGTAGATTATCGGACCCAGAGACTTAGAGAGATTGGGATGTTAGAGTGGATTTTCCTGCAAAACCTGCTCTTACACCCCAGGAATGTCCAGAGGATGTGCCTTATACCAGAAGAGTGAGAAATAAATTTGTGAGACTAGCATCATCATTCCTGAAGACCTCTGTAGCTGCACCTCTCTGTAGGTCAGATATTACTGTGGGAACTGCTGTCATTATATAATCTTAAACATAATGTGGATGACTGGATCCCAAGTTGGCAGAAGCCAGATGGCAGCACTTAATCGCCAAAGACAGGGTGGACGTGGTTATTATAATAGACAGCAAACCCAAAGCAGGAGTCAAAATAATCTGACTCAGAGATTTGTGGTTTTGGCTAGTAAATCATGGGGTACCTAGAAGTACAATAGATGGGCAGTCTACTAAATTCTTGTTTGAGATTTATAAAAAAAAGTGTTCTAGGTCAAGTGAACAGAAGTTTAACTTGATTTACAAAAACACAGAGTCATGGCCCTTAATCAATTTCCAGACTTGAGACACTTTACAGACCCAGAGCCCTTTGAGAAGGGGAGGCCAGGTCCCTTTGGGGGAGAACCTTGTTACAAAGCCACAAATTTACACTGTTAATCTTTTTCCAAGTGTTCCCCAAGGAGATAGATGGTCTTTCACCGGTGTAACTGTGCACTGGGGAAAAGGAAATGATCAGATACCTCAGGGATTATTAGACTCAGAAGTGGCATTAATTCCAGGGAACCCAAAACATCACTCAAAACAACCAGTCAGAGTGGGGGCTTATGGACATCAGTGATCAATGGAGTTTTAGCTCAAGTCTGGCTCACAGTGGGTCCAGTGGGCCCCTGGACCCATTCTTTAGTTATTTCCACAGTTCCAGAATGCATAATTGGAATAGACATACTAAGCAACTGGCAGAATCCCCACATTGGTTCTCTAATTCGTGCAATGAGTGCTATCATGGTAGATAAGGCTAAGTGGAAGCCACCAGAACTGCCCCTACCCTTAGGATTTTGGAGCAAAGTCTTACGTCTGCTGCAGATAACTACTCTCCTTTTGAGAAACAGCTTTTGCCTGTTACTGGGCCTTAGTAGAAACTGAACACTTAACCATGGGCCACCAAGTTATCATGAGCCCGAGTTGCCTATCACAAGCTGGGTGTTGTCTGACCCACCAAGCCATAAAGTTGGGCATGCACAGCAGTACTCCATCATAAAATGGAAATGGTATATACAAGATAGGGTCAAAGTAGGTCCTGAAGGCACAAGTAGGTTACATGAGGAAGTAGCCCAAATGTCAATGGTCTGCACTCCTGCCATGTTACCTTCTCTTTCCCAGACGAGAGCTATGGCCTCTTGGGGAGTTCCTTACAATGAATTGACTGAGGAAGAGAAAACTTGGGCCTGGTTTACACATGGTTTGGCATGATATGCAGGTACCACCCATAAGTGGACAGCTGCAGCACTATAACCCCTTTCTGGGGTATCCTTGAAGGACAGTAGTGAGAGGAAGTCATCCCAGTTGGCAGAACTTTGAGCAGTTCACCCGGTTGTTCATTTAGCTTGGAAGGAGAACTGGACAGAGGTGCATTTGTATACTAGCTCATGGGCTGTTGCTAATGGTTTGGCTGGATGGTCAGGGACTTGGAAAGACCATATTGGAAAATTGGTGACAAAGAGGTCTGGGGAAGAAGTATGTGGATAGACCTTTCTGAGTCATGAACATATTTGTGTCCCATGTGAATGCATACCAGAGGATGAGTTCAGCAGAGGAAGGTTTTAATAGTCAAATGGATAAGATGACCTGTTCTGAGGATACCACTCAGCCTCTTTCCCCAACAACCACTGTCCTTGCCTAATGGGCTCATGGACAAAATGATCATGATGGCAGGGATGGAGGTTATACATGAGCTCAGCAACATGGACTTCTACTCACCAAGGCTGACCTGGCTAGATCTACTCAAGGCTGAGTGCCCAATCTGCCAGCAGCAGAGACCCACACTTAGCCCCTGATATGACACCATTCCCCAAGGTGACTAGCCAGCTACAAGGTGGTATGTTGGTTAAATTGAACCACTCCCTTCATGGGAAGGGCAACAATTTGTTCTATCTGGAATAGACACACACTCTGGATAGGGGTTTGCTTTCCCTGCACATAATGCTTCTGCCAAAACTACCATCCGTGGGCTTACAGAATACCTTATCCATTGTCATGGTATTCCACATAGTATTGCTTCTGATCAAGGAACATACTTCACAGCAAATGAAGTACAGGAATGGGAAGATGCTCATGGAATTCTCTGGTCTTACCATGTTCCCCATCATCCAGAAGCAGCTGGATTGATAGAGTGGTGAATGGCCTTTTGAAAACTCAATTATGGTGTCAGCTAGATGGCAATATCTTGAAGGGCTGAGGTAATGTTCTCCAGGATGCTGTGTATGCTCTGAGTCAACGTCCACTGTATGGTGCTGTTTCTCTCATAGCCAGGATCCATGGGTCCAGGAACCAAGGGGTGGAAATGGGAGTGGCACCACACACTATTACCCCTAGTGATCTACTAGGAAAATTTTTGTTTCCTGTCCATGTGACCTTGAGCTCTGCCTGTCTACAGGCTTTAGTTCTGAAGAGGAGAATGTTTCTGCTAGAAGAAACAACAATGACACCATTGAATTGGAATTTAAGACTGCCACCTGGTCACTTTGGGCTACTCATGCCCCTGGATCAACAAGCCAAGAAGTGGATTACATTATTGTCTGGGGTGATTGACCCTGACTATCAGGGGTAAATAGAACTGTAACTACACAATGGAGGTAAAGTAGAGTTTTCCTGGAATTTAGGAGATCCCCTAGGGTGTCTTTTAGTACTGCCATGCCCTGTGATTAAAATCAATGGAAAACTGCAACAACCCAATCCAGGCAGGACTACCAATGACTCTGAAACTTCAGGAATGAAGGTTTGGCTCACCCCACTAGGAACCACAGTCAGCTGAAGTGCTTGCTAAGGGTAAAGGGAACATGGAATGGGTAATGGAAGAAGGTAGTGATAAATATGAACTATGGCCATGCGGTTAGTTACAGAAATGAGGACTGTAATGCTGTTCTGTTCATGTTATACTATTTAAGTTATAAGATATCAAGTTTAAGAATGAATATTACCCAAGGACTTGTAACTTATTCTGCGGAGATTTAATTTGTTTCCAGTTATATGCAGGACAGTTGAGTATTGTTAGGCAAGGAAAAAATATGTCTTTTATTGTTTTCTATTTAGAAATTAAGTATGGTTTAAGGTGATATGTATAGCTGCCAAGTTGACAAGGGGTGGGCTGTCATGGTCAGGTTCATGTGTCAACTTGGCTAGGTGATAGTACCTGTTTGTCTGGTTGGGCAAGTACTGGCCTGTCTGTTGCGATGAGGACATTTCATAGAATTAAATCACGATCACGCCAGCTGTATCTATAGCTGATTCCATTTGTAATCAGCCAAAGGGTGTGTCTTCTGCAACGAGTGGCATTTAATCTAATCAGTGGAAGGCTTTTAAGGAGGATTCAGAAGAGGCAGTCTCTCTTTCTGCTTTGGCCTGCAAGCCTCTCCTGTAGATTTCATCCAGACCCTGCATCAGAACCGTCAGTTTCACAGCCTGCCCTGCAGATTTTATGGACTCTATGTTGCCACAGTTATATGAGACACTTTTATAAATTTTATATTTATGGATATTTCCTGTTGATTCTGTTTCTCTAGAGAACCCTAACTAATACAGAGTGAATAAATAATTCCTCCTTGTAAAAGCCAACTAATTTCTGCTATATTGCATTCTGGTAGCTTTAAAAAACCAAAACAGGGAGATTGAAACAATGGTCACACACAGAGTTGACCCCCATTGGTCTAAAGTAGCTGATCAAAATCAGTGATCAGCTATTAGAATACACATGCCCAGAATTTGGTCTTTAAATCCCATCCTGGCACCAGCAAGCTGTACCAGGAGCCTGAGCTGGAGTCCCCACTGCTACCTGCCATGAAGCTGGGGTTTGAAGGATGATAGCCACTGCATGGACGGTGAAATTCAATATGATTTACCATAATTTACCAACTTCTCCCTCTAATTTTCCTTTGGATTCTGCACAGTGTGCACTAGTCTCTGGAGTTTTAAAAAGAGTTGGTTGAGACAGTTCCCTTAAATTCTAGGTTGTTTTGGTGGAAGGACTGATTCCTGGAGTTTCTATTCTACCATTTTCCCACAGCATCCCTGTTACCTAGTGTTTTGAGAAAACTTTTCCATGATTTGACCAAGACCAAGATTTCTGACATAATTTTATACTGTTCTTCTTGTCCATCAGTGCAGTCAAATTATGCTGATTATTTTTCTCCCTAAAATATACTCAAGCCATGTCTATCTTAGGGATCTTGTGCTAGCTACTCCTTCAATATAGATCTTTTTAGAAGATTATTTCTGTCCTTCTTACACATTCCATGACCTTTGTTTCCCATAGTTTGTTTACTTTATATCACTAGTAATTACAGAAAGAAGTACCTGGACTCTATAAATTTGTGGGATGAAATAATTTACATCTAGATTTAGTGTGCAAGTCTAGCCAGGAAGAGTAGTGAGAGAAGAAAGAAAAGGGCCTATGATAGCACAAATATATTACATGGTCTCTGAGTGGATAGGCAGGAGAAAAGCATGCAAAAGACTGAAAAGGAAGAGCCCTAAATGTAGGGGAAAAATCCTTGAATAGAAATAGAAAAATCCAAATTGAAATGGGTTGAGAGGTAAGTGCTGGTGAGGAATTGTTCACAGTGAGTATTTATTATTTGTTATCAATATTTGTAATGTGAATGGGAATGAGAGAAAAAATATAATATCTTGGAAGCACTTTATGTTTATACTTTTAAAAAAATTAGAGAAATTTGAGTTTATTAAAATCCTAGCCAGGATGAATTGGCAGATTGGGAGAGATGGAAAATAAAGAGAGGCCATATTGAAGAAAATGAAGTCAGGGAGAAATTAGGAGGATATGAAGACACTGAACACAAGTGGAAAAAATTAACTTGGGCATCAGGAAATACACTTATATCTTCCATTATTATAGAAAAAGAAGAAGAAAGGATGAAAGCACATGCAGGTGATTTTGCAATCTCAGAGGCAATAAGTTGAGGGAGCGCTTTCAGATAATACTTGTTTATCTATAAAATAGAGCGAAAATGATCTACTTAGATTGACAGAAGAAGTGAAAGAATCTTAGCCTTGAGAGAAGTAGAAAATAAAAAAATAGAAATCATTTTTTCCCAACATGTTGTTGACTACAAAGCAGAGAAAATACAGCTTTACTAAATATTTTTCATTACTCTGCAGGGGCTGTGTACTCACTTCAGCAAAGTGTCTTCTTGAAGCTATGTTTTGTGCTTAAAGAAATTTATAACTAGTTTTTTTTTGTTTGAGTTTTGCTTCCAGCTCATGCTATACCTATTTCTCAGCTACTCCTAAATTTAAAGGAAATATTTTAAGCAAAAGTTAGAGAATTTGTTACCTTGCCTAATATGGTAAATAAAGTGATAATTTTGATCAAAACATTTTTGAGCTTGAGCATTGATGATGTAATATGTATATGAGGCAAAAGTTATGTCTATATTGTAGATGCATGTCATGCTGGAATGGGCATTTCAATAAGATTTTGAGAACATGTACCTAGGTTTCTAATAAGTGGACAGGCACAATAATGTGTTTTGGAGTATATTTACTTGAAACAAGAATAATGCATGCACTCTTATGAAACAAGATTATAATGGCAAGAGTAATAGCAAAAGACTGAAGCACAGAGTTTCTTTGAAATAGAGTAAAATGGAGGAGAGAGGAGCCAACAAAGAAGGACTTGGAAAAATAATGTTAAGAAGAAGGTCAAGTTAGGGTACAACTATAGAATCCAAAGAAGAAGGTTTTAAGAAGTATGGGAAGGTAAAAAAAAAAAATCATATGTAGAAGAAAATCTTAAAAAGTGAAAACACAGAAAAGACCATCTACTTTTTTAATTAGGAAATCATTGGAAGCCTAATATAGGCAGCTTCATAAAGGTGATGGGTTTGGAAGTCAGATATAGGGTTAAGCAAGAAATTGGTGGAAATAATATAGCAGTTACGGATTTCAATTCCTCATTAGAAAGATTCTGTACAATTCCAGAAAGGAGAAAAAAAAAACAAAAAAACAGATTATCTATGAGGAAGTTCAGTAGAGTAAATACGGAGTACTTTTCTTCTTTTATTTTATTTTTTTCCAAAATAGACAAGCCCTGTGTGAATTTGCAGGCAAAGGAGAAGAAGCAGTGCAGTTGAATAGGCAAGTGGTGCTAAACAGAAACAGAATAAATTTGGAAGGAAAGTTCTTGTGTGGGAAAGTGATAAAAACAAGAAAAAAAAAAAAGCTGCTTCAGTAAGTGGGGATAATACTTTTTTTTAACCCATCATAAGAATAAGAAAAAAATTAAGAAGGTACAGATAGGACTTCATGGGATTTGAATTAGAAATATGCCAGGATGAGTAAAATGGGGTCACAAGGAAAATACCAAGTCCTGTAGTGATTTGACTAGCTAATGATTATCTAAGTAAAATACCTCCAGAAAAATCTCAGAGACAGTTTTTGGTTTGTTTGTTTCATTTTGTTCCTGAAGTGCTATATGCCAGACACTTTCCTAACTCCTGGATTGGTTGATATGGTCTATGCCCTGGTGAGATTAATATGCAGTGGGAAGTTTTGTTGCCAGGAGATGGAGCAGCCAATTTAAATAAGAAAAGGGAAAGAATAATGTAATATGGAACTTGCTGACCCCCTTATGCAATGAAATACAAATGCTCCATAGCAGAAAGTGATCCAATTAGAAGCATTTGGCTAGAGAGTAAGAACCTTTGCAAATTAAATGTATATGTGTAAGTTTATATAAATACAGAATGATAAAATATTTATTATATATGTACCATATGTATTTATATATATAGATGCAAAATATAAATAAACGTGCATAAAACAGAAAATGCCTCCAGATTTTAAATTCGGTATTCCTTAATGGGAAGGCATTTAGAGTACACATTATTTCATAGTCAAAGATATAGAGATATATACCACTGATAAATGAAGAATAGAACATTCTGAAAATGTTCGAAATATAGTACAACTCCTGATAAACAAGATTTTTATGACAGCCTTGCAGCCAAATTCTTGCCAAATAATTGTTCAAGATAGTTTTGCCCTTCTGTTACTTAGACAAAGAAGAGAAAGGAAACTATCCAAAGAACAGTGATAAATGTAAAAGGCACAATGCCTTCTTGGGCTAAGCAGCTCATTATTTCACAATAATAAAATGACATCTGGTAACAAACAGTCTTAGGAAATTATTAACCTAGTATTTTATCAGGAAAGTAGTATTAAATTAGCAATATTTAAATTTCCTCTTCAACAGAAATATTTTCATTTCAACATCCATACTTTCCCTTCTCCCCCTCCCCACCAACTGACCAAACTATTCAAATCAATGAACATTGAATTAATCACATTTATTAGTAAATCATTTTCCATCTTGACTTTACTAAAAAGTAAATATTCAAATAATCAGAATATGGCAGCAAGTCCGTCATAATAATCTTGTTTATCAGTCAGGGGTTGTATTAGCAGTTCACACATTTTCAGAATGTTCTATTCTTCTTGGATCAGTTGTATATATCTCTAAGCTTTATCTAGCTAATTTACTCTTTCTTTTTTTGTGTGTTTTTTTAAGTTACACACCAACGATTTTTCATTATTTTTTAGTACTTAACATAGACTTTTTTAAGCTATTAGTCGACTACTAATCATGATATAGAAGCCCCAAAGCCTCAGGTTAGTATTAAAAAAAAAAAAGAATTATTTTTCTCTTCCCACTTAAAATAGATAACTCACAGCAGCTATTTATTTTCTTCTGGCATGAAAGCTATACCAAAATGATTAATATGGTACTTCAAGCTATAATTGTTATCAATTATACCAATTAGGGATGTCTTTGAAAAAAATTACAAAAAGTTCCAATTCTTTTTAATGAGTAAAAATTATAATTGTGTTTTCATATATAAAATCTGACATTATTTTTTCTAAAATGGGATATTTTACTTTTTGATTATAAGATGTCGTTTTTTTTCTCCTAAAATGTGCATATAGTGATCAGGGTAATTAATACTTGCTGCATTAACAAAAAGTCCAGAAATCTCAGTGGCTTAAAACAATAAAAGTTTATTTCTTGCTCATATAGTCCTGAGTGATTTATCCACAAGCATTAACACCAGGCTCCTACTCTCTTCTAATAGTTCCACGTTCATTTTAAAGAAAAGAATGAGTATGAATGCTAAGGCAGTGGATTTTATGTCCACAAATTAGTCCTAGGAACCCAGGCTAATTGAAATGGAGACTGAAAATTTAGCATTTGGGTTCAGGAGGAAATGAAAATATTTGATAAGTATATAGCAGTATCTCTATTTTCCTTGTCACCAATATTCCTTTTAAACTATCTCCCAAATATTCTACACTTCTTCAAATGAAGCAACCCAAAATCCCATCCTGTCACCGCATTCATGTTATGTTCCAGGATTTCTGGATGATGACAATTGTCTTCATCAGTTCCATGGGTATCTCTTCATGGTTCTAAAATATGAACTTTAAAAGGCCATATTGTCTGCTCCTTAAGCCACTATATACCCGTACAAATAGGCAGACACACAATAATCTCAATAACAACTCTCATTTGGAAAATGAGAGAACAGAAGGCAAATGGAACTCATGGATTCATAGGATTTTTTTTGGAATCTAGTGAAGCAGATATTGTGAAGTCCTGATTTCCTGAAGAAAAACAAAAAGGAAGATCTTCAATTAGACCTTAATATCTTCCTTGGATAAACAAACCAAACTCTGTGAAGTTTCTTCCTTATTATCTCCCATGTCCACATCTAAAGAGGGCATTGAACGTGCTGTCCAATTTTCATTACCCATCTCATGCTCATGGAATTATGGGTACCCAAGAATTGTTTTAAATATTGAAGAGTCAATACACAGCCTATAAGCCCATACCTCATTTGCCAGCTTTTAGTCACATGGTTGCAACATAAGTGCAAAAAGGCTATGAAATATAGATAAGCCATGAGCTGAGGCAAGCAGCTGCCTCAACATTAAATGCCTCAATTAAGAAATCTAATAATGGAAAATAAAAAGTTTAATAAATAATCCAGTAGAAAATGTTCTTATTTATTTTATTTTTTTTTAATTTAACTTCCATTGAAAAATTCACTTTCCACTTGGTAATTGTAGTTAAATGTCACAAATAATCAATTTGTAAAAAAATCACATGACTAATTCAGGTTCAATTTATTACCACCTTTGAATATGTAGATGCTTATTAGAGTAAAATATTGGCCCATTAGTTGTATTACTTTCTACATTTCAACTCCTATTTCCCAAACAAGTACAAGTATATGCCAATTTTGAAGCACACTGTCGAGGATAAACTTAAAGTGGAAATAATGTGTGGTCACTTACTGCTAAAGATGGAAGCTTAATTAGGGCGCCTCTAATATTATTTTTACTGCTCACATTTTATCAAATTGAGTTTAAGCAAAAATCATGCTAGGCATGTCTTTTAATGTACACAAAGCTTCATACCCTTTCAATAGAATAAATATAAAATCTAGATTAGTTTCTGGGGTTATTTTGAAAGAAACAAAATTTCATATAAGAACTTGAAATGAAATTTTTTTTTAATGAAATGAATTTTATAGCAGCTTTTGTCCTGATTTGTAAATGATATTCTCATTATGGGAAAAGTGAGAAAGAGAATGAAGAATGAAGAAAACAAAAATCCTCAAAGACCTTGTCACCCAAAAAATAGATAAATTCTTTCTAATTTGTTATCTTTCTCTCAGGTATGTGTGTGTATATTTTATAACAAATATGATTCACTAAATATACACATTTCAATTTTCCATTTCCATCAAGTGTTTCCAAGTTATTAAATATTCTATGAATAACTGATTTAAATTCTGCATAATATTCCATCATGTAAATGTCACATTATTTATTCACTTTTCAGTTAGATATGTAGGCAATTTGCAATTTTTTACTAACATGAATATAGCTATAAAAAGTATCTTTTATTCATATATCTTTATATACATCTCTGAAAGCATTAGGATAAATTAATATTTAAAAGACTTTTGAACACTCTTTAAAGTTGTATCTTTCAGAATTAATTTATCAACTTGTACTTCATTCAATAGTTATGCAAGTGTGTAGTCCGTCATTCCTGCTTCAACAATTATTATAATTTTCTAAATGATTGCTAATTTGATTATTTCATAGTTCTCAAAATGGTTATTTGATTTCCTATAATGTTAATATTTCTGTATGCTATCTGCATTTCCTACATGTGTATTAGTGCATTCTGTATACATTGCTTGATCATGGCTTTTGTTCATTAAATATAAATATATTGATTTTATACTGCTTGTGATTTACCATGCTACAAAATAGATATACAGTGATGAACAAGATAGGCAAGCTACCTGCCTCATGGAGATTATAATTAGCAGGATAAATAGAAGTTGAATATGTATCATACAAGCTCTCATAACAGACTTGCACATAATGACTCTCCAAGTTAATCAGCACCCTCCATTCCTACTCAAAGCATATTTACTAATATATCTATAGGAGACTGAACACTTGTGGCGGGAAGGAAGACTAGTCTCTGCCAAGAATGTGCATTTATGTTCCTTCAAATTGGGCTATACGCATACCAGGACTCAAATGAGTTTGGTCCCAAATCTGTTTGTACCAGAAGTTTTTGATATGGTAATGCTGTCCTTAATATTATATAAAATAATAAAATATAACTGCAAAATAAACATGGTTTTATTTCTATGAAAATGTGTTTCAGGTTTTAGGAAAACATAGTAAAGTTTAGCTGCTAAAATATCTTCCATGAATGTCTTCGAGGCATATGCACTCAAGTTTTTCTCATTTAAATTCTTCTGCCAATTAAAATGAAAAGAAATTAGAAATTATAGTATATTTATGATGGGTGATTTTAGAAAGACAAATTGCATGGCACTGTAGTCAGAAGAATGCTGCCCGAAGAAGAAAGCTTAGCAACTGGTTTAGTTTTGGAGGTGCTTAAAGCAATACTATGAAAAGGTTTGCCTTAAGCAATGGAAATTTATTTGCTTACAGTTTTGAGGCTGAAAAATGTCCAAATCAAGGCATCATCAAAGTGACGCTCTTTCCCCAAAAACTGGCTGCCGGCAAGTCACATTGTGGGGGCTGCTGAGCTCTCCCCTATCTTCTGGATTTCATTGCTTTGAGCTTCCATGGCTTTCTCGTTCTCTCTCTCTCTCTCTCTCTCTCTCTCTCTCTCTCTCTCTCTCTCTTTCACCCTCTCTCTCTCTCTCTGTGTCTCTTTCTTTCTGTTTATTCCTTTCATAAACGAACCCACTATAGGATTACCCTGAATGAAGTGGGTCTCACCTTAACTGAATTAGCCTCATCAAAAGATCTTACTTACAATAGGTTACACCCACAGGAATGGATTCAATTTAACAACATGTTTTCTGGGGTGCATACAGCGTCAAACCACCACAGCTATCAATTTTAAAAATGTAATGCACATTTACATGTTTTATGTCAACACAAACATTTAATATATGTATGTATATATATTATATATATACCTATATAATACATATATAGTTCCCTGTCTTACTCTGCTTGCTTTCCAGTAAGTGTTTAATCATGAGATTGCTTCTAATTAATTAAATAGGTAACATGTATAAAGGAGAATTATAACATAATTTCCCCTGGTATATATAATTTGTTTGCTGAGTATGATTTTTGGTAAGTTTTCTCTGATTGTATTAAAACAGCAACTTATAATAAATAGGAAGATCCTGGAATACAGGTTAGAAGTAGGTAAAATTATGACTGCTAGATGTGGTGCATCCAGAGAAGGTTTGACTACATCAATTACTTTTTGTCTTCTCACAGAAGAGAGAAAAAAAAAAAAGGATATATATATGTATGTATGTATGTATGTATGTATGTATGTATGTATGTATCTATATGGACTTCTACATGAGGAAACTTTGTTGTTGTTGCTTTTTTTTTCCTACCTATTGTAAATTTCCCTCTGTGTTCTCTATTTTGAAATTATTTTTAAAAGGGACAGCTTATTTGTAATAATTGGTTTATGTTTCTCAGCCATTGATAAGGTATTTGTTTATTCGTGTGTGGCTTTCACCTCATTCATGTAAACACTCTTCTTTTTTGCCTTTTGGTAATTTCATTTAGCTCAGATGATACAAATACATTTATATTTTCAGCCCACTTAAATCTTTTGAAAATTTTGCATACATCTTTTATTCATCCATATAAAATTTAGAGCATCAGACAATATTGGTTTAGTAGATTCAATAGATGCAACAAAGGATCAAATTTTAAACATCTGGAAACAGTAATGCCTTAGCACAAAGTATTGATCATGATTTGAATTCCACATAGTGACATACTCTATCCCTTCAAAATTGTCAGGGTGAAGAGAAGAAGTGTGGCAATAGCTATAAACATACTGTGGTAGTTAGAGTCAGTTGTCAACTTGGCCAGGTGAAGATGCCTCGTTATACTTCTGTGGACATAAGCCGATGACATGTGAACCTCATCTGTTCCTGATTTCATCTGCAGTCAGCTAGGAGGCGTACCTCCTGCAATGAATGATGTTTGAGTTAATTGGCTAGTGCTTAAATGAGAGAGCTCAATGTAGCACAGCCCAAGCAGCTCAGCATACCTCATCTCAGCACTCACAGCTCAGCTCAGCCCAGACCTTTGGAAATGCAGAAAGAAATCACTCCAGGGAAAGTTGTTGGAACCCAGAGGCCTGGAGAGAAGACCAACAGAGATCACCCTGTGCCTTCCCATGTAAGAAAGAACTTCAGTTGAAAGTTAGCTGCCTTTCCTCTGAAGAACTAATGAAATAAATCCCCTTTTATTAAAAGCCAATCCGTCTCTGGTGTGTTGCACTCTGGCAGCTAGCAAACTAGAACACATTCCATATACAAACATTTGTACAGACAAATAGAGTTGGAGCTAGGTGTCATTTTAATCCTCAACTACTTGCACTCTTAGCAGATAAGTAAAAAAATACATTTGCTAGTTGGAGTTTCAAAAATGAAAATAATCAACAAATAGTATGTTACCAGTGGACAGTATATCAGGATTAACATAAGCATGTGAAATACAAAATGGCTTGCTGTTCTTGGATTTCACATTTAATCATTTTTAATAAAAACTAGGGCAGTTAAGAAGAAATTAAGCTTGTTCCCTTTTGAAGGATTTTTCTTTTACATCATTTTTCACCTCTCTTACTTCCTGTATTATCTTGTAGAAAATAGAATCCAGTTTTAGAAGCTGCGTAATTCATATAATGTTTCAGGGTTGTAAAGATAACTACAAACGAAATAATGGAAATTGATACATACAAAAATAGATAATATATACTGGAATTGAATTAGAATTTCCACTTCTGACCATGAGCAAAAAAGTACTATTGTATAGCTCTCCCATAGTAAACCACTCCCACTGTAAACCACTGTAAGCCTAGACAAAACATGTGAAGCAACAGTGCTCAAAATTTGAATAATAGGCAGCACAAGACTGTGGTATCCATAAAAAGAGAAGCATACGAGGTGGGTCTCACAATTGAACCGGTTTCCACCTGGAAGAACTTCACTGAACATGGGAGAGAAAGATGGAGTCCAAGCAAAGCATTCTCGTCTCACCATGCTGAGGAGACAGAGATCAGAATTTGGAGATGATGAGGTATTTGGGAATTGGTGATGCAACCTTCTGTAAAGAATGAAGCTACACAGAGAAAAATCTCCAGGATTTGGCATAGGGTCCTCTTACACATTTTGTCAAATACTGAGCTGCACATGTCCAAGGTGAAAGTCTTCAAGGCATCACATAGAAAATATGCTGGATAGATGTGATCTAAAGTTGCACGGTACTAGAAGTCACCTCAAGTATGACAAGCCAGAGTAAAATACATTGCTGAGTACCCAATCATTCAGCCACTATTCCTTAGAAGACACAGGCACCAGAAAAATCTTTAATTGTAGATGTAGGTCTACTATGGTTCAAGAATAAAAAGTTCCCTATGAAAAGTTGAAAAACAAGACTGGTAAAAACTGAGGTGAACATAGCAGTAAATTCACTGCTTGCTAGAACAAAACTTAATTCTTTAAATGAACACAAAAAATCATATTCTCATCAGTATATTATCCACAATGTCCAACATAAATGTGTATTTTGCAATCTGTCTGTAGCAGGAAAATGTGACCTATATCCAAAGAAGAAAAATTAGAATCAGAACAAGCGATAAGTATGTCAAAATTAGCTATTTTAATACCTGAATTTTCTCATATGCAAGAATATTTAGAGAAAAACCATAATATAGTGAGTGAATAAAAAGACATTTTAGTAAGAAAAGGAAATTATAAAAAATAACTAAATAAATCTAGAACTGAAAAGTACATAATCTGAAGCTAGGAAAAAAAGCATGGATGGACTTAACAAAGAAGATCTGTAGTGGGAAATATCAGTCATCTTGAAGACTAGAAATTAGAAGTCTTCCAAAATGATGTACATAGAGAAAATACATTTTTTTAAAGGAAGCTCAGGGCCATGGAGGGCAATATCAATAAATCAAATATATTTGTAATTGGAATCTTAGAGAGGGAAAAGAAAGTGTTTGAGAAATACAAGTCACAAAAAGATAGTCTTTTCTTTTTTTTAATTTGAGAAAAAACATCAAACCACAAGATTAAAGAATATCAACAAACCTCAGGCAGGATAACGTCAAAACATCTATCCATAGGCACAACCAGTTGTATTGCTTAGTGCCAAATATAAAGAAGAAATAGCATACTACCTACATGGAGAACAATAACTAAGGCCTCTAACTTTTCATTAAATACAATGGAATAAAATTGCTAAAGACCAAAAGAAGAAATAATTGTCAACATAGAATTCAAAATCAAGAAATAAGTTTCCTTTAAATATATTTCACATACTCAGAGAATCTACCACCAGCAGACCTGAAACTATAAGAATGTTGAAAGAAATTTGTTAGCCAAAGATAAAGATAGCAAATGGAAATTGGAATGTACACACACACACAAAATGAAGAGTAGTGAATATAGTAAATATGTAGCAAATATAAAATACTTTTTAAGATCATTGTTTAAATTTCTCATGAAAATGATTATATAAAATAATGATACATTTTAGGGTTTATGACATATATACATGTATATAAAAATGTATGACAGCATTGCACAAAAAACTGTAGGGAGGAGATAGAAGTATAAAAATGTAAATTCTTGGGGGGTGCGAGGGTAGTTCAGTGGTATAATTCTTGTGTGCCATGCAGGAGAGCCTGGTTCAATTCCCAGCCCGTACCCTTCACAAAAACAAACAAGCAAGCAAAGAAAGAAAGAAAAGACAAACAAGCAAAAATTTAACAAATGGTGCTGCAGTAACAGGAAGTTCACATGGAAAAAGAATGAAATGTTACCCCTGCCATACAGTATACACAAGAAAATATTCTTCAAGTTATGCATAAATTAGTATTCAAGGCAGACTGTGATATATGAAGGACACAGACTTCACTTCATATAGAAACCACTAAAGTGGGGGAGGGGCATAGTTCAAAAGCCAATAGACAAGACAAGATCAAATTATAAAAAAATAATACTCATCCGACCCCTGAGTAGCCAGGGAAGGAGGAAAAATGAAAAATATTAGCAGAAAAGGAAAACAAAAATGAATAGCACAATGGTAAACACAAACCATGACTACAATTACCATAATTACATACTCTAATCATAAACTTAGTTTGTGATAATGCTTAGAAAAAGATTTAACCAACCATATACCTTTTATAAGAGGTGCATACTGAACTTAAAACATGTAAAAGATAGAAGCAATAAAGTGAAAAATATCTTGCAAACATAGTTATAACAATGCTGTGAAGTGACTGTAATAACTATATACTTTATAAAAGGCACACATTGAACTAAGACACATAAAAGATAGAAGCAATAAACTGTAAAAGAAGTATCTTGCAAACATAAACCATAACAATGTTGTGAAGTAATTACATAACAATGTCAGACAAAGTCAACCCTAGGAGAAGGAATAGTTACACAGATTCCTTTAAAGTCATTTCACAAAATGGGTCAGTTAATCAATAAGACTCAGTGAGCTCGTAGGAGTAAATTAGTAACAGAAGTTCAAAAACACAAGCACCAACATGGACAAAACAAAAGGGAAAAGTGGACAGATCTGTAAACACCACCTTAAAGCAGGAAAAAGAGTATTTCTTGAAGGATATTCATGAATCTGTTAACAAAGCTTTATTTCTGGGATGGAAGGCCACAAGTCTAAAGCATAGGTTTAATTTTCATTGTATGAGGTATTATTTTGTTCAAATATTTTATAAGCTACATTTTTTTATAATTAAAATATAGTTAAAAATAGGGCTACGGTGGCTCAGCAGGCAAGAATGCTTGCCTGCCATGCCAGAGGACCTGGGTTCGGTTCCTGGTGCCTGCCCACATAAAAAAATATATATATATATATATATATATATATATATATATATATAGCTAAAAATAATCCCTTCCTTAAAAGAAAAAAGGACCTTATTCTTACATAGCATTGGCTGACTATGCTTGGTTTTCTTAATAATAACATCCGATGATATTTAGTGAGCAGTGATTATGTGCTAGTATATTAGTTCCCTATCGCTGCTGTAACAAATTACCACACATTTAGAGACTTAAAACAACAACTGTTTAATATCTTACAGTTACAGAAATCAGAGGTCTAAAATGAGTTGGTAGTTTCTTCCAGGAGCTGCAGGGGAAAACTGTGTCCTTCCTTTTTCAGCTTTTGGAAGTTGCCAGCCTGCTTGGCTATTGGGTCTCCATCACTCCTACCTCTTTCATCCTCACCTCTCCTTCTCTGACCCTCCTGCCTCGCTCTCACCAGGATCCTTGTTATTAAATTGGGCCATTTGGATAATTCAGAATAATCTCCCTATTTCAAGATCCTTAGCTTAATCACATCTGCAAAATTTTTTTTGCCATGTCATAGCATATTAACAGGTTCTAGGGATTTGGAATTAGGCATCTTTGATGGGTCATTACCTCCCACAACTAGGATGATGTTTATTATTTTTCACTCATTATCTCACTTATTCTTCATAGATTCCTTATACACAGGGCTCTATTCAATAGAAGAAACACATTTACACAGATAAAAGAGCTTGCATAGGTTTGCACAGTGATTAAGTTGGCAACATGGTAAATGGAATTTTCATCTAAATAAGTCCAGACCCTTTCTCTTAACCATTAGACTATTATATTCTAATATTATCAAACTGCTTTTAGGCATAGATACAATTGTGACATTACATATTTATTTCACTTGAGTTTTCACGTGACACAGTAGTTTTTCTGAATGGTAGCTACATCACATTAAATGGATGACTATTTGCTATAGGTTAGCTTTATTTTCCCTGAAACCATATTAATTCCTTGAAACAACTTCAGTTCCTTGATATGCCTGTGGCCATACCAAAATGACTGTAGCCCCTTATCACGTGTTAAGCTCTG
This sequence comes from Myrmecophaga tridactyla, assembly GCA_004026745.1. NCBI lineage: Eukaryota > Metazoa > Chordata > Mammalia > Pilosa > Myrmecophagidae > Myrmecophaga > Myrmecophaga tridactyla. The sequence continues at coordinate 28,091 of PVIY010005340.1, read as the reverse complement.
TCAGGCAGTCTTTGCTGTTTGGTGACCTGAGGCTTTTCTGCTAAGAGGAGCTTTTGTTATTCCGTAACTGTTCACTTTTCTCAAATTCCTCTTTTCACAGAATGGTGTTAACTCTTAGGCAGAAATTGATTTTCAAGTCCACTTATGCATTCTGCCCTGGCAAGTTTCAAGGCAAACAACTGACCCCAGTGTTGTTTTTCACCTCAATGTCACAGGATGACTTTAACAAGTCTGGATATACAAAGTAGAGAGAAGACGGCTGAGCATTCTTATGTAAATACAGGATTTGTCTTTCATTTAGTGCCTGAACTCTCAATGTAAGTATATTCCAACTATAAATCTGCCAAGAAATTTGTGCTTATTATCTGCTAGTTCTTTGTTACATCATCTGGTGCAAAACCTCAGAGCTCAAATATACTTTCAAGATTTTATCCTAAGCCACTGATACAGTTTGGGGACATTAGGTTGACTCATATTCATATTTAATGCTAACTTCTAGAATAATGCCAGTTTTATCAATGAAACACTATTTAAATACTAGAATATCAGTGAATATAAATCACTTTTGCAGTCATGAACTTTAGGGGGATGTTTAATTTCCTTGGCTGCTCAAGCAAATACCATGCAATGGGTCAGCTTAAATAATGGAAATTTATTCAATCATGGTTTTCAGGTGAAGAGAAAGTCCAAATCAAGGCATCATCAAGGCAATGCTTTCTTCCCAAAGAGTATTCTGTGTATTCTGTGGCTGCTGCTGGTGATCCATGGTGATTAGCTTGTCACATGGCAAGGCACGTGGCCGCATCTCCTGATCTCTCACTGCTCTTCTGAGTACTGTTGACATTTGGTTTCTGGCTTCTCCCACTTTGGCTTTCTCTCTCTATGGCTGAATTTCATTCCACTTGTGAAGGACTCTAGTAATAGGTCAGGACAGATCCTGACTGAGGTGGGTTACACCTTAACCAAAGTAACTTCATCAAGGTATCTTACTTACTGTGATGGTTAGATTTATATGTCGACTTGGTAAGGTAACAGTGCCCAGTTGTCTGGTCAAGCAAGTACTAACTTACCTATTGCTGCAAGGATATTTCATGAATTTAAATCATCAGTAAATTAATTACATCTATGACTGAGTACATCTCCAATTAGCTAAGGAGAGCATCTTGAGATTTGAGAGACATGTAATCCAATCAGTTTAAGGCTTTAAAAGGAAAAGTCAGAGAGTGAATCTCTCTCTACTTCAGACAGCCAGCCTCTTCTGGAGAATTCATCAAAGACCTTCATCAGAGTAGCCAGCTTGCTGCCTGCCCTATGGAATTTGGACATGTGCATTCCCACAGTTCTGTGAGGCACTTTTACAAAAACTCATATTTATAGATACTTCCTGTTGATTCTGTTTCCCTAGAGAACCCTGATTTACAATGAGTTCACACCCACATGAATGGATTAAGTTTAAGAACATGTTTTTCTGGGGAGCCTATAGCTCCAAATCATCACAAGAGGCATGAACTATTTGTTGAGAAAAATACTATTTCTGATTAATGTTATGTTTTAGAATTACTATGCTTTTGCTACTAGACCCTCTTTTCTTATCACTTGCATATTTTAGGTTATCATATATAGTCTGTATGCTGATGGTTCTCCAAGTTTTGACTCCAGCTCTGATTTTCTTTCTCTGAATGTCTTGCTAGTCCATTCCAATTTTTACTCAAAATTTTCGATTATGTATATTACATGCACACCTAAAAGTCAACATACTCCCTAAATATATATTGGTTAGTATGTCTTATGATAATTAGAGGTACTATTCAATTGTCTTGCCAAAATCCTGGCTCACAATATTAATTCCTTCCTTTTCTAACTATATTTAATTAACAGATACTTATGTAATTCTTCCTAGGTTTGGGGCATTATTCTAAAGTTTTACCTTGTAATTCATTTAATTCTTCTAAATATCAATGGAATAGCTGCTATCATTATTCTCATTTCAAAATGAGAAAACTGAGACAGGAATTTTATGTAACTTGTCACAGAGTTGGTAAATGATGAAACCAGGATTTGAACTCAAGTAGTTTGGTTCAAGAATCTGTGCTTTTCACTAACATAGATTGTACATTCAGCAAAATGATCTTGCCAATTCTGCTTTTTAAATATTTGTCCATCCTAATTTCCAACATAATATCTAAGCAAATAAAATCTCTTTGGATAACCATGAGAAATCCTCCTAATTCACCGTTTCGTTCCTTTGTAGGGAAAGAGAAAATGATACATTGACAATCAGTTAGTATTTAATAAGAACTTTGTTGCTGTACATTCAGGAGAGAATCATTGTCAGGTTAACCTGAGATCAGATCCTCTGCAACTGTGTAATGAATACATTGATATATATCAGATAACACTATTGTGTCAGTTGTTTAGTTAGAAATTCTGTAGTTTCAAAGAGATAAAATACATCTTGTGTATTGTTCTAGTTTGCTAGCTGCCAGAATGCAATATACCAGAAACAGAATGGCTTTTAAAAAGGGGAATCTAATGAGTTGCTAGTTTACAGTTCTAAGGCTGAGAAAATGTCCCAATTAAAGCAAGTCTATAGAAATGTCCAATCAAAGGCATCCAGGGAAAGATACCTTGGTTCAAGAAGGCCGATGCAGTTCAGGGTTTCTCTCTCAAGTGAGGAGGCATGTGACAGACACAGTCACAGTTTCTCTCTTGGCTGGAAGGGCACATGGTGAACAGGGTGTCATCTGCTAGCTTTCTCTCCTGGCTTCTGTTTCATGAAGCTCCCTGGGAGGCATTTTCCTTCTTCATCTCCAAAGGTCGCTGGTTGATGGACTCTCTGCTTCGTGGTGCTGCAGCATTCTCTGCTCTTTCTGAATCTCCTTCATTCTCCAAAACATTCCCTCTTTAATAGGACTCCAGAAACTTATCAAGACCCACCCAAATGGGTGGAGACATGTCATCACCTAATCCAGTTTAACAACCACACTTGATTAAATCACATCTCAAGGAAGATGTTCTGATTATAGTTTCAAACATACAGTATTGAATAGGGATTATTCTGCCTTTACAAAATGGGATTTTGATTAAAACATGACTTTTCTAGGGGACACACATCCTTTCAAACCTGCACAGGTATCTTTCATAAAGACACATTTGTTAAAAACAATACAATTCTTATGGAAACACAAGAAGAGCTAAAAACCCACATTTCAGGTAGGTTGTGAAACAAGACAACCCTAGAAGCACAGGCAGCAGAAATGTACTGGCCCCCAGTACAGTTCTTTCCCATGAATATTGGCTAGACCCCACCATGTCTTAGTTCAAATATTCAAGTGTCTGTCTATGGGCCAATGCGCCTTCAAGGAGATGGAGTCATTTAGCATAAAGGAGATATAACTCTTCTCAAGGCAATACCTCAAAGAAAGAAATGAGTAAAATATAATAGTGAGCCCTAATACAACTGGCAATCAAGCCAAAATCTGAGTTAGAGGGTTTATAATTGAGTAACACTGATAAACTGTTTATCCTAAGTAGCAGTGGAGTGGAATGTTCTGTCTGCTATATTTCTGATTTTAGTTAACTAACTTTTCTTTCAAGGAAAAAAATGTTAATAGATCTTAAGGAGCAGAGCTAGGTTTACAAAATGATGAATAGGAAAAAAATGTTTTCAGAAAAAGTCATTTAAATAGTTCATGAAAATAAATATAAATAAGCTCCAAATCTAAATATTCAAAAAGAGATGAATATACAGATAAGTTAAGCCCTAATCAAAGATATTCTAAATCAGCTGTGATATTAAAAAGTATAACAAGTAGGTTCGTTCTGAATACTAAAGGTATAAGAACTTTGTGCTTAACTTCACAAAATTTTTACCTGTCAGAGCTCATGACTACCTGTTAAAGTCTTACTAGGAACTCACAAAAATTAAATAAAGTGTATGGGTTCAGTAAAAAATCAAAATTGTTGAGAATGAAAAATACGTATGTGAAAGGTAAATACAAAAGGCAAATGTAGCATGTGTAGGGGGTCAAGGCTGTTAGGGGCAGGGACCATATTTTCTTTTCTGCCTTTATTATAGACAGAGAAACTTGCTATTTGGTTCACATATATCTAAATCATTTTTAAGAAGCAATAGTTTGCAACTTTATATTTCTTCAAATATTTTCAAAGAAATGATGCATATTGATAAGGACTGACATGAAAAACAAAACTGAGTTTATAGATAGTAGAACACAAGGATGTATATTTGATTAACAGCCTTTCCTTTTTTTAAAGCAATACATTTCAGTTAACTGTGGAAAGCAAAATATTTTAGCAAAATTGTATCTTTATTTTACTAATGTTGGTAATAGCCCCTTCAAAAAAGCTATGACTCCATAACTAAAATTATGCTACACATTATGTTTGAAGGGGGCATGTCTCAATCTACAGTCACTGAAATGAAAAACAAAAACTACTTTCTATATCAAGCATTATAAAACACTTTCAAAATATAATTTTTCTTTCTATCAGCTAAACAACACTTTGACATAGTAACCAATTATACTGTGATGGTCCAGTTGAATCTAAGATAGGAGCACACAATAAAGAAAGGAGCATCTGTGAGCAAGAGTTAGGAAGTCTAGCTTTCAGATGAGAAGATCTTAAGCTGTAAGAATTTGAACTACTTACCTAAAATCCCTGAATTTTATTTTTTATATCTGTAAAATATGTAGGCTGAATGCGACAGTGATGTCAATTATTTCTAAGACCACCAGCATCTTTACAATTCCACAAGTCTATAAATCTACTATTAACATTCTTCCTATGACTGAAAACTACTTATCATCTTTCTAAACATCTTCTCTAATGGATATCTCATACTTCAGTGAAAACCTTGCTAGAACAACAAGGGAGGTTGTTATGGGTTTCCATGTATTCTAAAGCCACCAAAACTGTATGTCTGTCCAAATGTGACTATGGTACTCATATTTGGGTGAGTAAACTTATATCAGAGGGATTCGGGAATTTTTTTGGCTGTTTCCAATAGATACATCTGTTCAGTACTATGAATTTCTATATTGTAAATAAAAACACAATTGTAAGGCCTAAACAGCATCTCTTCCAAGACCAAGAAAGTTCCAAATTCTCTCCTTAAATGTGTTCATATTTATTTTGTATCCAATCAATGTTTTTCAAGTTTAGGCCTAACTTTTGGCCAATGATTTCTTTGGATATCTTTACATTCAATTCAATTATATGGTTTATGTATTCTAATCTTTTATTACATTCATGCATATGAACAAGTCATAAACCAAAATTTTAAAATGATTATCTCAAGCTGAAAAGCTAATAAATCTAATTTTCTTTAATGTAGAGCAAAATTTCTTTGGCTCTTCCAAGATACATAACCTGGAAATACTTCACTGAAGTTTGGTTTTACCTTCCAGTTTGTGGGTTTATTTCACAACCTCAATTTATTAAAAAAATAAATTTCACTTCTCTTTAGTAAAGTAAAACCCAATGTTTTAACAGGGAAGATTATATAAAATAAAACCTTTCAAAACAATAACATAGTTTCACATGTAACTCAACCAAATCTGGGAAAAAGTTGAAGAATTTCCCGTATGAAAACTAATAGGTCAATTATTTGGAAAATATAAATAACAAGTAAAATATATTAATAAATGCTATGAAATATATTAAAATGGCTTCACTTTCCTTTGATTAGGGCTTTTGGTAGAAATTATTTTCTAAAAGAGTTATAAAATACAAATGTAGTGGGAAATTAAGAATTTAAAAGAAATCAGTATACTATGTCAAATACTTTAAGTTTATATGCATATTTTGTATATTGGACTGAAATAGCTAGACATTAATTTAGTCTATTTAGTCTACAAAAATGTACTGACTATTTATCCTAGTAAGCAAAAGCAGACAGCACATTTGCTTTTGGGTATCATGCAATGTATGTGGAATATTTATACATTCAAAATGGCAAAGAAATTAATCTATTGAGGTAATAAATGCAACAAAAGAAAGAAAGATTCTTTCTTTTGATATGAAAGCAAATAATAGGAATCTAATTTAGGGATTTTGAAGACGAGTTCTTTCAAGAAGGGATGGTTGGTCTGGGATGAATAAATACCTAAATGAAGATGGGAATGGAGTGCATAGAAGAGTTTTTAGACAGAATAGAAAGCAAGCCAAAAGCCTGTGACTGAAAAATGCAACATGATTGTGAGTGAATGAAAGAAATTTAGAGTGGTTTGAACTGTGAGAAAAAGGAGTAACATGAAAATAAGATTGGATGAAGAATATTCTAGGCAAAGGGTACTGCCTGCTTATATAAACAGTCCCTGTAACAAAAGACATTTTGTCAAGAAATGGGGACTAAAATCTGGCACTTGAGATGGAGCAGAGGGAGGACAAGAGTATGGGAGAGAAGACTAGTGGGAGATGAGCCTAGGGTATTTGAATGCAAATCATAAGGGACTTTGTATCAAGGAGGTGGTCGAGGTAGTGTGTTAAGTGTTTGCTGTATTTACATCACAGGTTTCCTTCGCTGGGAGTTTTGCTCTTCCTTCTGCACAAATTCAACTCTAAAGTACAATACACTCCTGCCTCTCAATTAATCATGAACTCTATTACACCTAATCAATCCAAGATGACTCAGAGGGTATTAGAGTGTGTTGATATGCATCTTGCTCTTGATTTTGCATATTGAAAATCAATAGAGTGCAATAGATATACAGGTTACAAAAGAGTGGTCCGAATGTCATATTATTATGTATTTTAAAAGCTGTTTCTCATGACTGTGTTTCTAATAACATGTTGATTTGTTATTTTTATCTATTTATCTAAATAGAAAACAGAAAAATTTGACACTTAGGCATTCCAGGTAAATTTATGTTTATCTTACCTGACCAAAAAGAAAACTGGTTTGCTGTGTTCTTTATAACTTTTCAGACTCTCACTTAAAGTTCCTTAGAGACATATCCATGCTTATTTCATTGCAATAAGTGTGATGTCTGGGACATACAGTTCATCCAATATGTGTTGATTGAATGAAAGGCAATGAAATTCATGCAACTTGTTCTCTATGTTCTGCTACAAATTTTCACCAATTCTTAAAATGTCAAATCAATACAGTAGATATTTAATGAGCACCTACGCTATTAAAGAAAGTGCTCAGCAAGTATTTATAGCTTCCCCACAACTGTTTTCAGATGATATTCTATGAGATAGTTTTGTTCAGAACCACCATTCTTTACCATATAACCCATTGTCCCTCCGTTTCCTATAGAGTACTTAAGAGTAGTTAAATACTATTTAATGAACCAGCCCTCTCTTTAGTAAATATATGGTTTCTATATTTTTTCTGTTAAATGTAATATATAAAATGCAATTTGATTTTGAGAAACATGTTTCCTTCCTTGAACAATGACCACATGCTCAATCATGATCTAAATAATTTATATTCTTTACTTTTAATCTTTTTTTAAGAACCTATGAGACAGATTATAATTATGATTTTCCATCTTAGAGTAAGTTAGGCAATACTGTTTAGAGAAAGTAAATAACATTCCCTTTTCCAAATGGCGTTGTTATTAAGTGTAAGCCAGTAACTGAACCTGAGACTCTCTGGTTTAAACTCTATGTTCTAATTTGACTTAAATGCTATGCTCTAATCCTTTATTAAAGGGGGATAGAGAAAGTGAGTGCAGATAAAAACTGAGTTTGCTTTATCAAGTCATATAGAACCTCATCTATGCTATGAAAATCATTTGAAAGTGAGAGGTGTCTTTTTATCAGAAAATTGGCACTTAGTAGATGGCTCAATGTTATATCTGGTAAAATTCAAAAAAAGGGAGACTGGTTCTGGTATTGGGAAAAAGTTGTGACAGCATCAAATTCCAATGAAAGACAGCCCTATGTGACCACATGGCAATTGGAAAAGGTAAACCAGATTAGGATTAAAACAGTATTGTAAGAGATGGACGCATTCTTAGTCTCAGTAGCAGCTTTAAGACATGGCGCAGTGGGAAAAACACAGAATCCAATAAAAGATGGGTTGGGTGCCAGCTGTGGAATATGGGCATCTTCTCATGATCATATTATTTCTAATTCTTCCTGTACATTTTTCATTCTCTTACTACTCCTCCCACACACACATATATGTATGTTGTTTATGATATAGATTTCAATTTGGTATTCTAGTTCGTCTTCCAGGTATCAAGCAGATTTAAGTTTAACCTACCCTCAAATTATAAACTTTGCTATTCTTTAATTGTTATTCTTTTTACTATACATAGTAAAAAAGATACTAATTTTAAAATGTTGATGTTGGTACTGGTTAGCTTTTTAGCACCACATCCATTTAACAAAATTCGTCATTTAATTGAACTGTTATCATTTCAAAACTGTTATATAAGCAAAATAGAGTCTAGAGTGGATAATCCGGGATTTATTAAGAACTTTCAAAAAATAGTCCTTCTCATATCTAGAGTCATATTTTGTGTAGCATGAGGCTATGTTACCAAGACAGGGTGTTGAGTTATAGATGCTGTTGTATTGAAGTTACTCTACCTTTGACTCACTGATTTCTGATTAAGAAATCAATTTGATTGTTGGAGCAGTCTTAACACCAGAGGTGTTTAAAGAATGTTTCTCTAAGATGTTAAAATGATTTTTATGAGTTGCTCAGATGATTTACATGGAAATAGAGATAGATATAAATCATGGCTAATGTATGTTGAGAACTTAACTAAATTCCAAGTGCTTTTCATGTTTTATAACCTCGTATTTTCCCAATTTGATGAAGAGTGGAATATGAGAGGTAACCAGTTACTTCCAGATTAAATAAATTTCTCAGTCACATAATAAATGGAGGAGCCAGTATGAACTCCAGAAGAACTCTATGTGTATATGTTGAATATATGAAAAGCACTTATAACCATATATTTGATGCCTCAGTTATTTTTAAACAATGTAAATGCAGTCAGTATGTTTGCCCTTAGTTTGTTCTATCCTTCCAATATAACTAAATTATGTTTTAAAAATTAAATTAGCATTCAGGTGTCTAGTAGTAGTAGTAATAGTAAATTTCCTCTCTGTAAGTTACTTTGTTTTCTTTGCCTTACTAAGTGCCTCATTTTTAAGAGATTGGCTTAGTTTCCTAGGTAGCACTCTCTAATTCAGACTCAGACTTCCTCAGAAAATTAAATCTCCTCTTAATATGTACAGACACCTCAATAAAAAAGTTTTATTTGTATTTACTTTTTAATCAAATGTCCTTTTTTAGTTAACTCCACCCTCCTGCTGTAATTTTTATTGCTTGTTGTCTAGGCCTGCTCTCTAGCAGTCACCCTAAGATTTCCTTTCAATATCATCATCTGGAAAATTCCCATGATCTCTCAAGTATTAGAGCCCCTATTTCCTGAATTCAACTTTTCCTCAGTCTTTGCTTTACTCGTTGTGCTGGTGGAGCCCATCCTGCAGTAGTTTCTAGAGAAAGGGTACGGAATGTGACATTTTTATGAGTCAGCATATCTAAATATACCCTGACTCAACCCTTCAAAGTTTTCTAATAATTTGAGTGGGTATACATTTCTGTATCAGAAATAACCGTGTAGATGTTCATTGACCCATTTTTTTCCATTCTCAGTTTTGCTTTTGAGAAGTCTGGTGCCAGTCTGATTCCTGAGCTTTTTAATGTGACTAGTTTTTCTTACTTAAGACATTCAGGATCTTTCCTTTATTCCTAATGGTTTTAAATTTCATAATGATATGCTTTAACATGGACCCTTTTTCATTCCTTTTGCTGGGGAGCTGTGGGTTCTTTTACTACATGTCCTTCCCAAACCTTCACTCTATTAATTACACATTGCAGGAAAATAATTGTCTCCAATGTTAAGGGAAAATCATTATGGAGGGGTCTGGATATGAAAGGGCTTTTGCCAACACCATCACTTTACTTTTCAGGATTTATAAGAATAGCTTGTATGAAATCAAGTATAAGACAATTTATATACAGACTGTATGGGGAAGACAAGACAGAGAACTAGATATGGTTATAATTAGAGTAATTTTGAAATCGATGAAAGACTTTGCCCTGTGTCAAGGAGAGTCTTGGGGAAGGAGTGAGTTATTTGAGGATGAGAAGAACTTAGCATGCCTGGTCCTGCTTGGACACAGATAGGATGGATTCTAACCCTGCTCCTGTTTTCTACAGCAGAAAGGCTCATGGACAACAATATAGATCTTTCTCTCTCTGCCTCGATACATGGGAGACAGCCCTTGGTTGGATCATTCCATGATCTAGATTTGGGGGGACATTTAGGAGCTCAGTGTAAAATCAGGCTGTTCCCTCAAATGAAGAGTAAAAGAATGTGTGATATATTTGTAGTTGCATGTCTACTTCTATCATCTTCTTAACTGATTCTGCATTCAGGGTGGTGAGAAAACAGGAATCTGTCCCTTCTAATGTAGAAGAACCCTTGATCCTCTATCAGTCACAGCCCGAAATAAATGTACCAAGAACAGGTAGCGTCTGACAAGAAGAAACAATTTCTCGTTATCTCTTTTGTTTCACACTGCCCATTTAGTGATTTTTCTGATTTGAACTGGAAATAGCTAGTACATTTTCTACTTCTATAGTTTCAACGTGAAATGACTGAGATGATAGATAAATATGCCGGTTATATCACACAGGCTTAACTCATACCCACTTGTCATTTTTCTTAACCTCAGTAGTCTTGACAAAGCATACGTCCCCCATAGCCCTTAAAGTGATCATTTACTTCGGTGAGTTCACGGATTCAATTGAATAATGAGCCCCTCGACAAGTCAACCAAGATCTGATCTGAGATCATCAACTCCATTTTCCTCTCTCCAGTATCCTGAAACAATGACTGCAATTTTACCACTTTTTAATAAATGGCTAAAGGAGCACCCAGGCATTTTCTGTTGTGGTGTCCCTGATTGAAAGAGTACACTGCTAGTGAATCCCTCCAGGTAAAGTATAGTGGAAGGTGCATTTCTTAATATCAACTAGAAGCAAAAATAGCAAAAAGGCATTTAACAACGAGAGTAATTTAGTAAAGCTTTAAATAATGGCATGTTTAAAGAAAATTTAAAGCCCTGTTCTAGGGCTGCACTGCTGCAAAGAATCCTTCAAAAGAGCCTGAAATTATGTTAGATTTAAATGAACAGTTGAAAAACAGCTACTGTTGACAATCATCATGTAACAAGGATAAGACATTTAACAGAAAAAATATTGTAATAACTTTTTTTTTTGCATGGGCAGGCACCAGGAATTGAACCCGGGTCTCTGGCATGGCAGGCAAGAACTCTGCCTGCTGAGCCACGTGACCCACCCTGTAATAACTTTTTATATAGGCAGAAATGAACTGATTATACATGTTACAGGTATAGTATTAAACTAGACATTAAAAGAATTTCTAGAATTCTTTAGATTGTCTATAAATTCTTCCTTCTAATTGTCAATTTCTAATATTTTGTGATATGTATTTAATTATGTATACAAATAAATAGATACAGGTGCTTCATTATAGAGGCTATAACAAAGGATAATATTATCTTTTATGTTTTAGCTTATGTATTATAATGCAGGTGTATAACAAATAGTACCTAGTGATTAATTCTGAAGATGGGAGTCTGGCACACATTTGAGCAAGTACAATTAAAATGCAAAGCTGATGCATAGCTCAGATACAAAGCTTGGTTTATGAATAGAGTATGGTGGAAGTTAGAGTTCTACAGAAAAAACAATATTCTATTATTTCTGTTTTAGGTTTGGGTTTCACAAGAGTCCATTCCCACTCAAGCAAAGATGCTGGCCCCTCTGCCTTACACACAACCATTATCTGTGTAGGCGTCATCCTCCCAGTTTGTGGCTTTATGTGCATCACAGGTCTTTAAAAGGAAAGTATCCCCACAGGGCATTTGCTGTGAGGTTCAGTAAAGTCCTGTGGCTAGAAATCACATCACTTGTGACAATATTTGAGTTTGTGCACAATGAAAGTCCTCACTCACATTGGGGCTGATGATTTGTTTATTGTCCATGGGACTCTGTGGTCTTAGCACTGGCTATTGCAGGAAAGTTTCTGAATGCTGACTTGACTCCTCTTTACATGGTCCCCCTAATTCCAATCCTCTTATCTTTCTGAGTCTCCACTAACTTCCTACAAACTCATGCTCCATCTCACTTTCCTCCTCAAACAACACCAGGTAGATGATGCTCATCTATTTACCTGAGAGAGGCAGGGTTTTCCGGATTTTCCTCTTTTCATTCTCCAAACTGCTCTTTGGCATAACAATGATGTTCTGCTTCCTTTTGAAACATCACTTTTAGATTTTTGGAATATTTTTTTCCTTATTTAGCTGAATCTGACATTGAGCAACAGAACCTGGAGCTCATATAACCAAAGGCTTTGGCAGGAACTTTTAAGCCTGAGCACAGAGACAGACATTCCTTTGCATTGCAGAGGAATGCAAACCAGGGCTCACCTCCCATCTTCACAAATACTCATTCCAGTAGTTTGTTTGGGACCCTCTATTTTCATATTTCCCAGTTGTGATTCTAATAATCATCCATGGCAGAAAAACACTGGATTATATGGTAATCTTAAGAGCCCTTTTTAAAAGTCTTAACTTAGCACTGATCTCCTATAGAGCTTTTGCAAAAAATAAATAAATAAATAAATAAAATAAAAACGCACACACACACAAACTAGACAATTGATGCAAAAATTTTTAACCTAGTATACGGGTTGGAGAAATATTTTTAAAGATGAAACCTGCTCTCAATCCAGAAAGCCTCTCCACAAAGGTAGATGAGAAAAAGAGGAACAATTTTATAATTGAATAAGCATTAAAACCAGAATGTACGTCACAGGCAATCCGCTAAAGAGATTATAAAGATAGAAAGAAATCTAACCCTTCAGTATGCACAACCAGAAGCATACATGTTCGTTCCTAAGATAAGCAATAACCAGTCTTCAAGTGACAGGACTTGACAGCACCACTTGTCACAGATAGTTCATTCTAAACTCACCCAGTAATTGGAGTCACCACCTGTGCTTGCTGATTGCTTTCATCCAAAGGAAAAACAAAACTTTTCATGCCTTTATGACAGGGGTTGGTTTACAACTTGGAGCTAGAGCCACTTAAAGTTAGGCTCCTACTGTCCCACAGAGACTGGGGAACAGAGTCTCTATCTTTCTGGATATTTACATTTCAAAGAGATGGCTTCCAGGTCCTTCCAAAAATAAAAACAAACCACATTTCTGGGTTGTAAAACTGGCAGGAAGCTTAATTAGCTCTCAGAAGGTTTACATATATCTCAAAGAGACAGAGAAATGATTTACAATTTTAAGTTTTCTAAAGAAAATGCTTTATGAAAAGAAGAGGGGGAGGGGGTTTCTTTCCTTTTTTTGCCAAGGAAAATTATTTTTCTTTTTCAATTTGCAGTATTCCTTACACCTAACCCAAAGTAAACATTCAGACAGATGGTAGTAGGGATGAAGACAGTGATGGTAATGATATTTCTCTTTGCTCTACTTTTTCCTTGTATTAACGTGTATTCCTTTCACTGATTGTAAGAGTCATCTACCAAAAGGTTATAATATAATTAAAGACCACACAGTAGTCAGTATTTCAATCTGTTTCTCACTACCTTACTGTAAACTTCTGTATGTCTGAAGGAGTGTTTTCAGCACAGTGGATTTTACTTGAAGGACTCTGGCTTTCTCTATTATAATGTAAATGGTTGGATTCAGATATTGTTCAACAAGATCTAGATTCAATTCTAAGTTTCTATGAGATTAATATGGTCCCACACTTGTCCAGGTAGAGATAGTAGCCATTAATTTGATCTAATTTTGGTAACATGAGAAAACAAGGCAAGGAGATGGAGGTGAAAGGAAAAAAAGCGCAAGTAAATTTTTTAAATTTCATAGCAGGGACGAAACAAACTGTTTATAAGCAGGTGTGGTGTCCTTGACTAGGGAAAAAAGATGAAAAGGAATAAATTTTAGTTTTTAAAAATAATACAGTAAAAAAAAAATCCTTATACCTAGTGGTCTTTGGGTTTTTTGCAAAGATTAACCATTAGTTGAATGGCAACCTAGTAAAATAAGAGTATATGTCTTAGTTTTACAGGCTATTCAGACAAGCACCACACAATGGGTTGGCCCAAACAATGGCAATCTATTGGCTAATAGTTTCATAGGCCAGAAGTCCAAATTAAAGCCTTGGCTAGAAGGTTTGCTTCCTTCCAGGCTGCAGCACTCTGGCTGGCCAGCAAATTTTGGGTCCCTTGGCTTTGCTGTCAGAGCTATGTCCTCTCCTTTCTCCTCTGGGTTCTGACTGACATCTGGCTTCTCCCTGTGACCTTGTCTGAGTATATCTCAATTTCTTCAATTTATGAAGGACTACAGTCATCCAGACTAAGACTCAAAGTCATTCATTTGGAACACACTTTTGCTTAACACTTTCAAGATATCCTGTTTTCACAGTGAGGTCAACCCACACAGATGTGAACCAAGATCAAGAACATGACTAAATCAGGGTACACAATTTAATCTACTACAGTATACTAATTTGGGATATCTTTAATGGTCAATTAACATTTTCATTTTGCATTTAAGTTTGCTGAATCACTAAAATAGTAGTAACTTCTTACCTTCATTTCTGGAAAGCATTTTTCTTTAACATAGAAGAGGGGAGACCTTTGTTCACCCTTATTTAGTCATTTTCTCCTTCTGCAGAGTAAAATTTACTGACACATCAACCCTAGTTAAACATCTTGGGGCTATTTCTTCTCAGAAAAGAAAGGTGAAATGGCCTAATAATTCTCAGTATTTTCAAAATTTTATCATCAAGGAAACAGAAATAAAGATAATATACTGAAGCTGCCATATAATAGATTTAAGGTAGAAAAAAAAATGTCAGTGAAGATGACTAAGAATAAGAAAAGGAATTTAAAGGAGGCAAATAAATAGATATTCTTATCATGTTTAGTTACTGCTCGAACTTAGTAGATGGAAAATATGATTCTTAGAGACCTCTATAGCACTGGTAGGTTATCCCTGGTACACAGTCAAAGGTATTTTGGATACTAAATTTGCATTCTTTAAAAGCAATATAAAAAATAAATTAAAAAAATAAAAGCAATATAAAATATTTTGTGAAACAAAATAAAAACCGTTTCTCACAAATAGATTAACTTCTGAATAAATATGAACATTGTGTTAGGAAAAACGAATGTTTTGAAATCATACATTTTAAGACAATTTAATCCCTGCCTTCCAAAAAGACTTAATAGACATCATTCACCATTTTTTTTCTTTTTTCACAAATTTTTTCTTTTTAAACTGAAAAGAATACCTAATTATGAACATTTATACAGTTGAGTTCCTTATATCCTATAAAGAAACCATAAAATGGTAGTGTTATTATTTTCATTTTTATTTTTTTAAAGGAAAAATCAGAGTATGAAGTGTTGGTGACCATATAAACAGAGCTGCCATCTTGTGGATAACTAGGTTATGAGCTAGTAGTTGATGCTACAAAGTGTTGTAAAATGATAAATTCCAATATACAGAACTGCTCCAAGAAAGTAAAAATATCCACAACAGTTTGAAACTCATTTAAATTCCTAAGTTCTGCCTATAAAATTATCACCTGAGAGACATGTTCATTTCTTCTGAAGTTGCTATTAACCAAAACCTTATTAATATGTAGGTTGAGAAACATTGGAGGATGGTTTCTGTCGTTTAATTAGCCTCTAGTGCTAATTTGTTTTGATAATATAAATAATTAGTTTAGCCACTAAATTGATGTAACAGAAATAATTGTCAAGCAATTAAATACTGCAATGATTTCAGCCTCTGAGAAATATATACTATGCAAGTATGATAATAAAATTGAGATGTACTTGGATGGAAATACAAACTATCTTCTATTTGATTTGTAAAAAACAATTTCACAGATTCCATATTCTTTATATCAGAAAACATTCAGTAATATAGGCTTATATGGAATAAAGCCTAGATTAACTCCTATAGGATTTTTTTCTTATAGTAAGTGTTTACGTGGATGATAAAATTAAAATATTTATGTATTTTACTCTGGAACTCACAGGTGCTAGTTGACCATTCGTGTTGGAGGAATGTGATAAATAATAAGAGTGCTGGTAAAATCATTTTAAATTGTAGTTCTTTTCCTTTTTCATGAAAGTGGAATTTTCCTAAGTCCTGAAACTAAATTATATATTTTAATTCCTCTCATGCATAGTTTAAATACAATATTCAAGCAATGCTACCATCCTTTCATTTTTATTGTAGACTATAAAATGTTCTTATATTTTTATATTGAGGACTTTTTTTTTACTTCATGTAACCAGTTTGAATTTCTTAATAATATCACTTTATGATAATAAAGATTTTTTGTCCAATTAATATTCACATCATATATATATATCATATTTATATATAGCCTATGTTCCTTTTAATCCAAATGCACGTGCTGATGATGTTCAAGTACCATTAGATTTTCAGAAAGGACATAGGGCAAATAAATCACCAAAAGTTCCTAACCTTTAATACCTCTGCTCTTCTTAAAGAAGCACTATGAAAGAATTAACCAAATGTCATAACTTTCACTCATCATTAATTTCAGACTACTACTGCCCAGCATAAGATAATACATGTTGGATTCTTTAAGTAAAAAATACTAGTGATTTGTAGTTAGATTGAGTTTTATGTATGATCAATTATCTTCCATACTTATCTGACACATTTCCGAGTGTAAAGATCTAATTATTTAAAACTAAAGCATAAACTCTGTCTTAATGAATTGCAATGAAATTTGAAATTGATTTATTAATATATGGGATAAAGACTAAAAGTTATCGTAGGCCAATATTAATATGCAAATTTATGCTACATTACCATTTCCCCTGTTCGTTCTTCTAAGAATTAAATTCTATTCCAATAATTTTCCTAGTTTTGTACAATTCAAGCATTTATGGTATTCATATTTGATAATTTGACTTCCTTAAAGTTTTACTGATGCATTTATTAGAAGCTTGATCTCAAGTAACCTTTAAGCACTGACATTTATATTCTTAAAAAAAACCTTAATATTTTAACAAAAATCAGAGACCTTTATCAAGATATTCACTGATTAATGAGTCGTTGTGTAGGATGTAGATAATTGATACAAAATGCTGCACACAGCCTTGGGACTATTTATATTTGCCAATCTTCATGATATCCCATTTCTATAAGCTTTTTATATGTGACATTGTAGCACCCAGTAAAAATGCAAGCCAAAACAGAAAAGTTACAATTTGTGTTTATTGAAATCATCAGTATACACAGTTATCTTTTAAAAAATAACCATATAAATAAACATATAGTGATATATACCAGTATGTTTTCTATGTGCAACAAGATATATTCTATTTTTGCTAGTTATACCTCTCTGTCATTAAATATTTGCACCATTAAAATTTTATATTATGTATGAAATGGAGGAGCATATTTTATTTTATAATAACTGTTTTCTTCCATAACATATTTTCTTAGCAATGATAATGTCTTAGCTTTATCATCTGTCTACCAATAGTTCAGTTGACATTCCCATTGTCCAAATTTATCTTTCTGATCTGTAATTCAATTTTTTATCACTTTGCATAGCAATGAATCTTTTTTTATATAAATTTCCATTTAAACTCCTATGTTTTTAGTCAGAAATAAATGAACAGTGTCTTTCACTTTGGTCCAAAGTACTTTTGGCAAATAGTATTCCTGAGACAAGATTCTTGCACTTGACTAATATGATTAAATTCCAAATAATCCTGTGATGGGGAATCAACTTCCAAAAGGATCACAAAGTGAGCTAATGTTATGAACCAAGCTAAGTTACAGCATTATTTTTTTAGTTGAAAATTTAAGAGTTTAGGTTTGTAATATATCCACATTCAGTATTTAAAGGTCAATGAGTGGACTCTGCATATTAAAACTCCTCAATGAATTTAATCTCTTGCAAAACAAGAATAAACATAACAACAAATGTATGTAATGCTTTTCATTTTTATATAACAAGTTTCTACACATTGTTGCATCTGCAGGTAGCATAATCATTCTCATTCCCTATGCGAAAAGATGTTAAGTTTCTAAAGTTTGTGCAGATAGTAGTAGGTGATGGAGTGAAAATTGGAGATTGTATCTCTTGAACCCAAATCTTGATTTTTATCACATTACCTTCCTACCAAGAGTTATCAACTAATCAAACCAATAGTCATGAAAGTCAGGACTTGGGAGGAAGTGTTTAATATGTGGTCTAAGAGAGTGTTTTTTGTATGTGATCAACTTTTAGAACTCTCATGGAAGCCATACAATAAAAACATTTTTTTTGGCATTGACAGTATGGAAGGAACAGGGCAACTGTCTACCCTGAATTCCTTATTCAGAAGGACATGAAGCAACACAAAGGCCCATAAGTGCACTGCTGGTGACTTTTCTTTCCCCTAAGATGGGGATGTATGAATAAATTTCCCTCCTTCCTTGTCCAGGTGCTTGTGCTGTTTGCATGCTGAACTGCACAGCTTTCAAAAGACTTGCCCTGGGATATGACTGGGATGCATTTAGATGGGACTGGTGGTTGAATAGCTCTGATAATTCTTGTGTCTCACATTTACATGGCCTACAGCATCTTTTTGGTGGGGGAAGCTCAGGTATATTTCAAGATGATTTTGGTTTTGTCCCTCATGCTTGCAAGCTACTGCAACCAGCTTATCCCATTACCCTTCTCTCCCATTGGAATTAAGTGGGGGCAGGAGGGGCATCTAGGGCTTTTGTTAGGATACAGGGTAGGAGATGTATAATTATTCCTTGTTTGTGCTCAAAGAGAACAGTGGTATATCATAAAGTAAATTTCAATTACCGAAATGGGATTGTCTAAAGTACCAGTGACCTACAAATTACTCTTTGTAAAATATTTAATATTATTTTCTTGATGCTATGCATTCAATATCATACTTTAAGTTTTATTACACAAAACTTGAGCCACCACTTAACATTCAGAGAACAAATGCCTTCCTTTTCTGTATTTTTATTAGAAGATTTAGATATACTGATGCCTGCCTTGACCAAATTGATTGAAATCTCCACCGTACAATTGTCTACATTATGTCTCTCATTCAACTTTCCTAAATCTCATGGGCTAGGACTGTAAAATTCAATGCAAAGTAATTAGAAAATTCCTAATTCCAGATATTGTACTTACATTGATCATTTCCCTTAAGCTCCATTCTGAAATATAACTTTTACAAATACTATTATTTAATAAGCACATTTGGAAAATAAAACTCCCATGGATCCTAGTTGATTAATTACGCAAATTTGTTTTAGCATATTTGGGGGGATCATAGTTTTAATTTGTGATCCTTCAATAGCTTGACATCACTTTCACTCCCCTTTTCAGCAAACATTGTAGTCACAGATGAGCATTTCAATTTGCAGCTGACAGTTTAGGGTTAAGATATGATTCCAGGTAACAGAAGCCAATGAGAGTAGACCCAGTTGATGTTTGTGACATCATCTTCCAGTCGGAATACATAGAAGAGCTGAGGTAGCGTGCAGTTTCAGCCCCAGTGCCATTATGATGGATGTTTACATCTCTTCATTGAGAGCCAATTATCTCGCTTTTGTGTGAGGCCCAAGAATCACTCATGCTGCCAGGCTGCACAGAGCACTGTTGGATCTAGCTGAACGAATTGTTTTCTCTGTCTCTGGTAAGAAGCCTCTTCTGTTTTAGCTTCTCTTTTAAAATAAAGGTGGATGTGTCTAACAGGGGAACAGTATTGGACACTGGAACCAGGTCGAACAGGATTATTATCTCCTAAGCTTTCACTAAAGCCATGTTTTGCATTATTAAAAGGAAGAATGTATTTAGCAAATTGAAATGGAAAAGAAAATGCTAACGTGCACCTGGCAAACTAATTTGCAGCAGGAAATGAATGGCAGGTAAATTCAGCTTTTCTTTAGAAAGAGAGAAGTAACTGCTACTATAGAACCTTTATTTTGAATTTAATATATGTATATATATATGCATACAATACTCTGCTTCATTTATTTATGTTTGATTATTAGTAGCAAAGAGTAGAGATAGAAGGAGTTAGGTAGTATTGCTGTAATTTAAAATGAATCAAAGTTTCTAATTGTTAAATGATAGTTCTTTGGGACAGTTTTCCAAAGTTGTGTCTATACAGAAAAAGCAAAATTTGTCAAGTGGGCAAAGGTTTCAGCTTTTGAAAAGAAAATGTAATACTTTGTGATTCCTACTTATCATTTTATCCTAAGGAAAAGATGATAGCAAACAGTTTTAAAGAAGATGTGCTTTTTTTTCTGAAATTGATATGTTAAAATTATTTTAGCTGCTTTTGAATGCATAACAAGATACAATTTTTATGTAGCTACATAATTCTAAAACCCTGAAAATAAAGATTTCCAACATTTAATCATTTATCAGTAGTGGTGTTTATGTCCAAGGATTCTTGCAATATTGTAGCAAAACAAATATATTTGCAGCTGTTGAACTGCTGTGGCTGGAGGTGATTGACTCTGACAGGGAGCCGGAAAAATTCAATACAATAAACGCTTTTAACTGACTGAGAATGTTGCATGTGCTCCCAGATGTAGAATTCAATAATACTTTTAACTCCTCCTATCATCACGCTATAAAGTAAGAGACTGTTGCTATTTAAAGCTGAACGCAGTTATTTATGAAATGAAGAAACAGAAGAGTGTAAATGGTCATTGTTAAATCTAACACAGTG
This sequence comes from Myrmecophaga tridactyla, assembly GCA_004026745.1. Lineage (NCBI taxonomy): Eukaryota > Metazoa > Chordata > Mammalia > Pilosa > Myrmecophagidae > Myrmecophaga > Myrmecophaga tridactyla. Next base: position 7,243 of record PVIY010005340.1, on the reverse strand, counting down.
TCTTATTTTAATAATATCTCCATTTATTCTAGGGTAATAAAACTTTTGAGTAATTGCTTGCTCATCACACTTTGGTATGCTTAGGATTTTCAGATTTATTTTTACACTGTCATTGATGTAGAATATTTTCACCTGTGCAAAACAGTATTTTATGATAATTAGAGATCAGGGATTGGCAGTGTTCAAGTTCTTACAGACAGCAGGGGTTTCTCAGCTATGTCACACTTCTTATCTTCCACTCGCCCAGTCCTGTTTGGCAGTTCTTGATCTTGCCGTTGTTCAATTTGCCCCTTTCAGTCAATTCAGGTCTGAATAAAACTGAATTTATGAAGTGTCAGATGGATATTATTGGAGTTTAAGAATTGAAGTGTTGTCTCAGCAATAACAATATATTATCAGGGCAAACTCCAAAGCTTACAAATATGCTTCTGAAGTTACTATTTCACAGGCAACGATATGTTGACATATTCTGTAATTTTCAAAATCTGAAAGTAGGAATCTAAAGGTTTTAATGGTGTTGATCTGAAGGCATAATGATTCACAGCTTTGAAATGAAGATTTTCTTTTTTTAATTAATATTTTAAAGCAGAGCCAAACAACTCAAAAGTATTGACTGCCATTTTCACAGGGGATCAAAGTTGACCAAGGGAAAAGCTTTTTTCTTAACAATTAATTCTCTCGAAATCTATTTATACCATTCTGTCAACAATGAAAAAAGTCTTCAGTCAATGGATGGTTGGGACATTTAGCTTTAGTTTCTTCCGAATTTGAGTGCTTCTCCTAGTGTTAACCATTTTAATCACAAAGGCACTGTTTTGGTACTGCTTGCAGAATTAAAATTATCTCCATGTTTTCTTTGAATAAGTTTGTATAATACGGATATACATGATATGATTGCCTGGCTCATGGACTTCATTGGCAAACATTTTGTTCTACTATTATTATTTTTTTATAAACAGATGAAGCATCAATGGGATCATAGCAATTTCTCCATGCACTGAACTCTCTAGAAAGGACTCTCAGTGCAGCACTGCATTGGTGAAAGATGCACAGTGCTTCATGCACTGCTGTTTTCCTCCCCTTCTTTCTAATATATGTGTCCTTTGCCCTGTGCTAGAGCATTTTCATCACAGTTTTACCTTTTGTTGCATCTTTGTTCTCTATGATCGCATCCAATTTTTTGAACATGCGCAACTAAGTTAAATGTTATTAAGTGAGAGATTTTTAGGTCTTAGAGATGGAAAAATGTGTAGTAATGAATAGGCCCTATTACCCCATCTCAAGTTCTTTGCATAGTCTAGGTGCTCATGGTGGTACTTTTTTTTTTTTTTGAAATTTGCTCCTCAAATCATGTTTTTACTTATTCCAAAATAATACTCTTTTTTCTCTGTCTTAATCCTCTCCCAAAACTTAGTTTAATGTAAGTCCCTTTCTTTAGCTTTTTTAAGTGATTGAATGTATACCATATACCATGTATTTTTATATCTTCTCAAATCAAGACTTGCTTATAGTATGAATTCTATGCTTATCTCAACACTGTGAAATTATGGACTCCCCAGGCCAACTTTTTACCTAAGTCGAAAATAAAATTAGTAGCCTTCTTGGAGAAAATGAGAATATCTTGGGCTTTTATTTGTGTGTGAATGTATAGATATCTATGTTTATTTTCTAGGAGCATAAATATAATAGTAATATGCACTTTAAAGTTTAGAGGTGTTGTCTTGGACATAATATCATTTATTCTTAACAATACGTCTGCCTTAAGTAATTGATATTTGGCAGCTAAGGAAAAAAGAGATTAATAGTTTGTAACTTGTTGCCAAAGATCACCAGGCCAATAAATCAGTAAATGGAGAAGTCAGGACTCAGAAACAGGTTTTAAAATTTCAATGCCTCAAATCAATTAGTCAGTCTCAATCACCCACTACCCTACTCTAGCAGGCATTTAGATATTAATTTATTTACTTACTTATTCAATCAACTCTGTGCCAGGCACTCTTCTGGGTGCTTCGGATATGAAAATGAAAAACATGAAAGATCTTTGCCCTTGAGAATATTATATATTTCTTTTTCTGTCTATCTGGCAAGCTCTCATCTATCAAACACTACAAACATAGAATGAATTTTAAGGTGGGGTAGAATAAAATGTTGAACTCGCTAAAAAGTAAAGAATAGTTGAGGAATGGACTTCATTGGATTTCTTGGGTTTCTTTATGTCTTTAAGTTCTCAGGTATGTTCTGACCTAAAATAAACTTTTAAATGTTTTGATTATTATTAAAATGTTTATCAATTATTTTACAACTTATATTAAATATTCTATTCTATCTGAATATGACCATTTCAACTTTACAAAAATAACATACTTATATTGGAATGGATTCCAAGAATTATTTCACACATTTAGGAACAAAGTTATCTTATACGTGCAGTATGCTTGCAAGCAATCTAGCCTTATACTTAATCTTCTTTTATAATGAAGTCATTTGTTGTCATAGGGAATTGATTTTACAGTTTGATTTTAGATAGGGTTTAGAATAGGAGAGTGAGAAGTGTAGGGATTTTACATCTTTTTTTTAAATTAGGAAATTAGCAATTTTTTTCCAAGTGATAGTTTGTGTTTGAATAAACCAAATAAGAGATAGTCTGCAGTTTAACATCCATTTTTCAGTAGCGTGGCAAATATTAATGCTAGTTCTTAGGACTATTGAAGTAAAATTCGTATTTACTATCTATTGGATTTATTACAGATGCTCTAGTGTTTTTAAAAGAAATTGCCTGAAATCTAACCTCCTCAAAGAAAATCAATCTGTACGTAGAACCTATCAGTTGAAGATAAACTATTTTAGATGGTATCATTTAATTAGCCACTGAAGAATATATCTAGTGACATACATATAAATTGTGAAACAATCCAGTTACTTGCACACGCTTTATTTAGTACGAAACATATTTTTCTTGTATAATATTACAAAATGATAAAGTAATAGTCCTGAAGTACATCCCCTTACTAATAGTTGAAATGTGCAGAATGAGGGAGTAAAATTAGAGTGCAGTGAATAGAGTATGAATGTCTTAATTTTTAAATCTACTTTCCATCTCTGCCTCAGAAGCCTGGATCCAGGAAGGCAGCCCAAGCAGGGGTTAATGGGAATTGATTTTATAGTTTGATTTTAGTTTATCAATTATTTTACAACTTAGCATAGTATAAATAGGAGAGTGAGAAGTGTAGGAATTTTACATCTTTTTTTTTTAATTTTAAAGACTTTTCTAGTCCTTTTAGAGTTAGACTCAGAGGAGCTTGCCCACATTAGAACTGTATAAAATCAAAATATAATCCAAGGATCATAAACAGTGGATGTTTTGATAAGGGGTTTAACAAGACACTGAGCCTGGAATTTAACTACTTTTACCTAAGAATATTCCGCAATTAATTTTGAGGAATTTTTTGATGCATGAAATTAAACTAATATGAGAAGTGCTATTTTTTTTAAAGCTCAGTTATACTAAAAGCAGAGGCTTGCTTGTTCTAAGATATAGGTTTTGATGGCAAGAAACTGAGCCTGGTTAAAAAAATAGCCTTCAAGCAGTCTTCACTCAGAAGACCCTCCTCTGCTTTTGCACTATGGAGTCCCATAAAAACTTCCAAGCTGTACCGCAGCACTGGGAATCGATGTGCAAAATAACTTTTTGCTAAATCTGAATATACATACTGGTACAGCCAAATCAGTCAGATGAAACATTGAACCAGGTGAAACTTAGAATATGATATAAATCAGAATAAAATCTACTGTGACTGATAGAAAGGTATAGCATAAAGTTTAGTTCTAATAACATCCCTTTATTAGAAGTACATAGAAAAGTTTGATCAGTTTACACCCAGTTCTACCATGTAGAACACGAAAATACCAATTGCTTTCTAGACACATTGTTTGTTTCTGTTTTGCTTGTTTGCATGCACTGTGGTAATAATGAGGCTTCTGGGTCCACAATACCTGAGTAAAATTTTTTGCCAAACCCTTCTGTGGTTCATTCCCTCATATAGAAAATACGTTAATCTTATAAGCACTGAAAATAGTGTCTAGCATATATTAAATGCTCAGTATACTTTACAATAAGTGCTGATTCTTTTCAACATTTTCATTATTATTGACTTGGTAGCCTTGGGTTTCTTTTTAATTTTTGGTATTTATGTGTTAATTGATTTGGGAGTCTCACTAAATGTTCTGATATTTGCAAATACAGAAATTCTGGTATACCACAAACACAGAATTTTGGGATGCAATCATATTAATTACTCTTTAAAAGTTGATTTTAATTGTGGGAGACTTTAGTGCTAGACATAATTTTAGCACACTGCATATGAGATTGCAGTTATACCTTAGACTTCATATTTGTATTATAAAAATTGGATTACATAAATTTTAGAAGCTGTTTCTAACTCTGAAATTTTGTGATTTGGGACGTGCATGTGTATTTAACACAAATGGTAAGTCTTATAGCTTTATCTTTTACGCTATTAATTTTTGTGAATCAATAAGAATATGAAACTTTGTGTTATTGTGATTCTATTGGTTCTAATATATGTAAAGAGCAATGCTCTCCTGCTTTCCAATGGCTCATTGTGTCACATGGTCAATGAAGTAGTGATATAATTAAGTTAAAGTCCTTGTAGTAGTTAGGTTCAAGTATCAACTTGGCCAGGTGATGGTGCCCAGTTTTTCTGTTGCTGTGGACTTAAATCATCAACATGTGAATTTCATCTATGGCTGATTACATCTGAGATTGGCTAAGGAGAGGGCTTTTCTCAATGAATAATGTTTAATTTGATTAGCTGGAGGCTTAAAAGCTGAGCTCAGCACAGCTCCGAGGAATTCAGCACAACCCAGCAGAGCTCACCTAGGAGCTCAGACCCATACATTTGGAGATGCAGAAAGGAATCACCCCAGCAAAAGCTGTTTGAACCCAGAAGCTGGAATGGGAGGCTAGCAGACACTGCCATGCACCTTTCCATGTGACAGAGGAAATAAGATGAAAGCTACCTGCCTTTCCTCACAAGAACTGTAAATTTGTAACTAAATAAATCCCCTTTATAAAAGCCAAATCCATCTCTGGTGTATTGCATTCCAGCAGCCTTATCAAACTAAAGCAGTCCTTCTCTAACTCATGCTATTCTGTATTCCTAACACACATCAAAGGCAAAATAAGAGTATCTTTAACTTTAAAAGTTCTCTGTGAATATGTACACAAAATGAAGCATCTACCATGTGCCAATATTACATCAAGAGAGAAACAAATAGAAAAAGATAAAAAAAACCTCATCTCCAAAGTTTATAGTCTTTTAGTAGAAAGAAGGTGTTAATGCATGTGTGAAACATAAAAGAACAATCCAATCATTCCACTAATATATTTTTTCTTCACTTAAATATGCTGTGACTCATCTGCAAATTACTGAAAGCACAAGCACACAATTATTGAGTGTCTGTAATGTGCCAACAATGAACAAAGCACCACTGCTGCTCCCAAGAGGTTCATGGTCTGGAGGTCAAGACAAAGTTGATAATAAATATGTTTAATACATTGTGAGAAGCTTCATATTAGAGGTGTGTGCAGAGGGCTGGAGGAACATAAACATGGGATGATTTATTCTTCCTGAGAAAATTGGAAGAGTTGTAAAGATTAAGAAGTCATTTAGCTGAGTTTTTAAAGAAGAGTAGAGATTTTTCCAGTCAAGGTGAAAAAAGGTTATTTCAGGCAGGGGAATTAACAGCAAATATAAAGTCTAAATGTGAGAGCAAGCACAGTATATTTAGATATGTACAAGGTGTTCACTATGACTGGAGGTGGGAGGAGTGAGGAACTAAATATTAGCACCAAAGAGCTAGATCAAAATGCTGTCTGTAAGTAACCAGTAGGGACAAACTAGTCTTTCCTGCATAATTTTGAGCTTTGTTTGGAGGGTTAAATTGTGTTGTTCTAACTTTAAGATTATAGAATTTCTGTGATGAGATAGTTTAAGGTAGTTTAGAGTAAATGAGGAAGACTTCCTAGAAGAGACATGAGGCAGAATTAGCAGCTATTTAAAGCAGTTTGACACACCAAAGGAAAATGAAAGGCCAAGAGAACCCAGTTCGTACATAACAACTAACATTATTAGTTTTCCCATTCTATTTATTTTAAATAATGGATGATATCCAGTGTAATTGCTAATTAATCAAGAATACAACAGATAGTCACAAATGACATATTTGAAAGGAATATCAGAGTTTGAAAAGAGGCCTTGAGTCAGTATTTGTTCACCAATTGTGATCTGGGGCAGATAATCAAAGATAAAAACGGTCTGATTCTGAGATGACAAAATATTTCAATATTAGGCTAGCATCAGTTGGAAGATCCAGGGGATATGTATTGGTTTGTTAAAGCTGCTGAATGCAATATGCCAGAAATAGAACTGCTTTTATAGACATAATTTATTAAGCAGCAAGTTTACAGTTTGAGTGAATATTGCCCAAAGACTTGCACCCTATTCTGAAGAGTAAGTTTCCAGTTGTATGCAGGACAGTTGAGTAGTGTTGGGCAAAAAAAAAAAAAAAAAAGTGCCTGTATTGTTTTCTATTTACATTGTAAGTATGGTTTAAGGTGATCTGTGTAACTGCCAAGTTGACAAGGGGTGGACAGTGATGGTCAGGTTCATGTATCAACTGGGCCAGGAAATGGTGCAAGCCAGTTAAGCAAGCACTGGCCTATCTGTTGCTGTGAGGACATTTTGTGGGCTTAAATCATGAGCACATTGTTTGTATTCATGGCTGATTACATCTTCAGTTGGCTAAAGGAATTGTCTTCTTCAGTGAGTGATACTTAATCTAATCATTTGAAGGCATACTAAAAGGAATTCAGGAAAAGAACCTTCCTCTCTGTCTCTGCTTCAGCCAGCCAGCCTCTCCTGGGGAGTTCATTGAGGACCTGCATCAGAGCTGCCAGCTCGAGGCCTGTCTTAGAGATTCTGGACTTTTCCATCCCCACCATTGCATGAGATACTTTTAGACATCTCATATTTACTGATCTCTCCTGTGGGTTCTATTTTCCTGAGAACCCTAACTAATATAGGAAATACCTCCCATTTTATTGGATAGCTTAACTCATTTTAGTTATTTTTAAAATTACTTGAATAAAATGGTATAAAAGAAATTTATTAAATAATTACTTAAAAGAAAAATGAATCATTTTTTCATTTGCTTCATGTTT
>PVIY010005339.1:38946-89726 GCA_004026745.1 Myrmecophaga tridactyla | reverse complement strand
GGAGCTAAGGGGACTGATATCCCTAGCTTGTGGGGTCATGCACTTTCCTGGGTACAGCCACTTGTCCCCAGTGGAGTCCCGATAGAGCCCATCACTCAGTTCTCTGTGTCTCAATTCCTTAGCTTTTTTCATCCAGAACCTCTGTATATAGTATAGAGGACCCTTTCAGGTCATTTGCACCCTGGAACCACTTTCCCAGTTATTTTTCCATCACTTCTCTAGCTGTTTCTTGGAGCAGGGGTGAACTCAGTCTATCTTGTTCTACCATCTTTCTGGAAGTCCATTCTTTGCATCTTTTAGTAACTGACTTAAAATCATAATTCAAATTATTTTTCTTATTTAAAATGCCTGATGGGTCATACCACCTGTATAATTCTTTTCATTTTTTTAATTTGTGAGTATTTGTCAACATTCACTCTTATTTTTTACAATACTAGTAAATGTATAATATAAAGTTTCTAGATTTTGCAAATAAAAATATAGGATGCCCAGTTAAATTTGAATTTCAGATAAATAATGAATACACTTTTAGCATTAGTATGTCTCATGGAACATTTGAGGCATACTTGTACTGTAAAACACATTCACTGTTTATCTGACACTTAAATTTAACTGGGCATGCTATATTAAAACAGTACACTGCATTCTCAAATGCAATTGTTGCAACAGCCTTCTTTCCTTTTCAAGATTCTCATCAAATACCATAGTGTGTTGTGGCCTATGGTTTCAGCTATAATTCTAATCAAGGTTGAATCTAGGTGATCGGTTTTAGATTTTTTTATTTTCATAAATTAATGTTTCATACTAAGTAGTTTAACTGCTTGGATCATTTTACTGAGGATTTCTTGTAGATGAGACTCTTACTACTATTTATTTTGAACTGTTAGGACCATGTTTTAGTTTTCAGAGTTGCTTAACAAAATATCATGCAATGGGTTGGCTTAAACAGTGGGAATTTAATGGCTCATTTGATTTAATGACTTTGAGGAAAGAAGTCCAAATCAAGTCCAAACAAGGCCTCATATAGGCGATATTTTCTACCCCAAGACTGGCTTTCTAGGGCTGGCCCTTGGCAATCCTTCTTCCTTGGCTCCTCTGTCAAATAGCAGTGCACATAGCAGCCTCTTCTGGTCTCTCCCTTCTCTCCTGTTTCCATTAAATTTCAGCTTCTTTCTGATCCCTCTGTGACTTTCTATCTGTCTGAATTTTTAACTTTTTTAAAACTTTTTTATTGTATAGTATAACATATATACAAAGCAAAGAAATAAAAAAGCAATAGTTTTCAAAGCACTCTTCAATAAGTAGTTACAGGACAGATCCCAGAGTTTATCATGGGCTGCCATACCATCCTCTCAGATTTTTCCTTCAAGCTGCTCTACAATGTAGGAGGCTAGAAGGAATAAATTTTTTTTTATTATCACAATTGGCTTTTTATTCTTTTTTTGTGAAAAATAACATATATACAAAAAAGCAATAAATTTCAAAGTACAGCACCACAATTAGAACATATTTGTAGAACATATTTCAGAGTTTGTATCTGTCTGAATTTTATTCTGCTTACAAAGGACTCCAGTAATGGAATTAAGACCCAGCCTAATTGAGTTGGCCACACTTTAACTGGAGTAACTTCATCAAAAGGTCCTACTTAAAATGGGGTCACACCCATAGGAATGGATTAAGTTTAAGAACATCTTTTTCTAGGCTATATAGCTCCAAACCACCACAGAACAGATACACAACATTCCTAATTCCAAACTCCCATTTTGCATAGTTGTGAAAGAACATTCCTTCTTCATAATACTTCAAAGATGAATAGGTTCTAATCAGTACTCAGAATCATATGTTTGTTAGAGTCAACGTCTCTCCTCTTCCTTCTCATTCTCAATCTCTCTTTCTCTCTCTCTCTTTCTGTTATGGTCAGGTTCATGTGTCAACCTGGCCAAGTTGTGGTACCTGTTTGTCTGGTTGGGCAAGTGCTGGCCTGTCTGTTGCAATGAGGACATTTCATAGAATTAGATCATGATCACGTCAGGTGCATCCACAGCTGATTCCATTTGTAATCAGCCAAAGGAGGGTGTCTTCTGCAATGAGTGATGCTTAATCTAATCATGGGAAGCCTTTTAAGGAGGATTCTGAAGAGACAGGCTCTTCCTATTTCAGCTGGTGAGCCTCTCCTGTGGAGTTCATCCAGACCCTCCATCGGAATCATCAGCTTCACAGCCTGCCCTGCGGATTTTGGACTCTGCCTTCCTGCGGTCACGTGAGACACTTTTATAAATTTTATATTTGTGAGTGTTCCCTGTTGATTCTGTTTCTCCAGAGAACCCTAACTAATACGCTTTCATACACAGACACTCCCTTATATACCAAATGCCTATGGGATGATGATAAGTGTGCTGTAATTCCAACCATGCTAGTTCTTGAGACCATAAAAGAATTAAGACAGTTTAAATCACTGTTTACATAACTGTATCTAATCAGAAGGTGTGATAAAATTTTTATGATTTAAGTGTGAACTTTTAAAAAAACTTTTGTTGCTGGGTGGCTAAAGGGAAAAGGAGCAAATCTAATTCTTTTAAGATTTGAAAAAGAATCCATTACCTAAAGGCTTTTTTTTTTCAGAATGACAATTTATTGTTTTATAATCTGCAGTTTTAGTGGTATCAGTTTTGTGAAGCAAATCCAGGCATTATTTTGAAATAGTGACATTTGAAATAAAAAACTTTGAGCCTGAGTTTCACATATAAACAAAGAAACATGTATTTAGACAGCCATGTGCCATTTTCTTTGGGTTTGGCTCAAAAAATCAAATACCCTACTCCTTTAATAGTCTCAATAATGGTTGATTTTCTTTAATTTTGTTTTCTTCTAAAGAAAAATAAGATTCAAAGCAAAGAATATGGGTTTCTTCTAGCTCTTTTATATAAATGGTTGTGTTAAGTTAATTTTTCATAGGATAAATAAATAACATTTCCTCTACCTAAACATTTTCACTGGTTGTTTCATTATACCAAGCAAACAAGAAAAACCTTTGTTTTGTGACATGTCAAAAATTCTGAAGCTGATCAGGGATTGTTGAGACATACACTAGTTCTTCCAGTCTAGTGAAAGGGTTTTTATAACTTTATTAAATCACAGCCTATCAAATTCTCAGTGGGTCCAGAATGTAGATTTAAGAATGGTTAGCTGGTCATTATTCTAATTTTGGAGAACACTTAGTTGGTTATTTAGTCCAATTTCACAATTAAAAGTCAAAGAAACTCATAAATCTTCAAGTATTCACATTAAAACAGTGAAGCCTTACAACTTTATAATGTAGAAAATATTCAAGGATTGCCTAATATATTGTATCCTACTTGTATGACTGTATAATTATCTGAGTCTTAGGGATTTAGATGCAAAAACTATTTTGCCATAAAATAGTTTTTTTAAAAAACTAAATTTAAAAAAATAGTTTTGCATCTAAATCCCTACAGACTCAGATAATTATACAGTTTTGCACAAGATTAACTTTTGCACAAGATTAACTTATAACAGAAATAATATCTAAGTAAATAAAAATACTAACATTAAAAAAAATCATCAAAATGCATTGCTTTCTTTTAAAATATATATTGTTGTTATGGTTTGTGCTGGGTTGAAACTGTTGTGTATGCCAGAAAAGCTATATCCTTTAATCCTGATTCAATATTGTTGGGTGGGATATTTTTGATTAAGTTGTTTCCATGGAAATATGACCCTTCTGATTGTGGGTGGGAGTTTTTGATTAGCTGGTTTTGATGGAGATGTTTCTCCACCCATTCAAGGTGGGTTCCTTACAACAGTCCTTTAAGAGGGAACCATTCTGGAAAAAACTTCAGAGATGACACAGAGGAAAGATGATTGGAGATGCAAAAAGAAAATGCCCCTGACTTTGGAGAAGCCAGGAGAGAAAGCTAGCAGACATTACATTGTGCCTTCTCAGTTAACAGAGAAACCCCAAACATCAGCTCTTTCTTGAGGTATATTTCTCTGGATGTCTTAGTTTGAACATTTTTATAGCCCTTAAAGTATAAATTTATGGCTTAATAAGTTTCCTTCATAAAAGTCAAACCATTTCTGGTATATTGCATTTCTGGCAGCATTAACAAACTAAAACATGGTTATAAGAGTAATATGAAAGACGGTGGAATAGTGAGGTATGGAATTGAGTTTTTACTCCAGAGCAGCTAGTAAATAGTCAGGAACTACATGGAACAACTGCTGGGGGGACTTGAGTTACCAGACACACATTGTACACCAATCTGGAACAGGTGGAATGGCTGAGATCCCACACAGTACTGAAAGTCTCCCAAGCCATGGAAGCCAGCAACTGTCCCCGTGGACATGGAAGGCTAGTTCCCAGAGGGAAAAAGAAGCAGATTTTACTAGTAGCAAGGGCTTAACTCAGCCAAGCTCCAATTGCAGAATTAAAAAATTCTGCTAAATACTGAAAACGGGCCCAAGCACAAATAAACCTGGAGCAAGCACTAAAGGAACCAGGAGTCTTTTCCCCAACAGAGAGGGAGCAGGGCTGATGGAAAAAAAAAAAAAAGAGGTTTTTTTGAGTTGGACAGCACAAAATACTGAAAAAGGGCTAGACCCCAAGAAAAGGGGGCACATAGAGCTTGGCAATACATACAGCTACATACCAACTCAAGCTTTTGATTGGCAAACCTAGGGAGTAGGGTCCTGCTTTTTGCATTTTTTTTTTTTTACTTAACAGCTCATTAGAAAGACCTACAAGCACTCTCATGCTCCAAGAGCATTATTAAGGCATATCTGAGATCTGAGAGAGAAAGTAAATAGTCAGGTGAAAGGAAGCCTTAAAGGGCATTTCTTCTCCAAGAAAAGGGGATGATGCCCAGCTCAAGTGGAAGTGCTCCTTCAGCAAATTCAGGCCCTAGGAGCTAAAAAATAGAAGCTATCAAAGCCTGCCAACTACCTCAGCTTCTGTCTCAACCATACCCCATACCTGGCAGAGAGGGGCAGCTGAAATTAAAGGCACTGCATCACTTTACCCTGGTGGGGAGCTGTGGGATGACAAGCACTAGGAAAAACACAGCATCTAGAGGCTTCATAGGGAAGTCTGACAACCTGCTGGGTCTCACCCTTAGAGAAAAATGATACTGACTACTCTTTCCTCCTGATATGTGGACCTGTCTGGTCTGGGAAATTCTGAGTGGGATCAATAATATCTGAGGAGACCCTCCTTAAAAATAAGGCTCCATATAGGCAGGGCAAGAAACAGAAAAATAAGAACTGAACATTCTGATCAGTTAAACAGAGTCTATGCCAGAGGTCTACAATAAATTGAACTGATTGTCAAAGAACAGATAGAAAACAAAGCCATCCAGAAAGAAAACCCTAGGTAAAAGAGTGAGAACAATCTCCAGAATAAACTAATTAAGGAAATCAAATGCCTGGATGCCAGCAACAAATAATGAGTCATACTAGGAAAATCTAAGATGCCTCAGTCAAAGGAGCAAACCACACTTCAAATGAGATACAGGAGTTGAAACAACTAATTCAAGATATTTGGACAGACATGCAAAATCTCATGAAAAATCAAATCAATGAGTTGAAAGAGGATATAGAGAAGACATTGAGAGAAAATAAGAAGTACTCAAAAATTTGAAAAAACATCATAAAACTTATGGAAACCTACAATAATAGATTTGAAGAGGCAGAAGAAAGGATTAGTGAACTAGAGGACAGGACTTCTGAAATCCAACACATAAAAGAAAAGAATGGCAAAATATAAGCAGGGTCTCAAGGAATTGAATGCAACATGAAAGGCATGAATATGCATGTTATGGGTGTCCCAAAAGGAGAAGAGAAGGGAAGGGCCAGGAAGTCTAAAGAGAGAAATAATCACTGAAAATTTCCCATCTCTTATGAAAGACATAAAATTACTGATCCAAGAAGTACAGCATACTCCAAACAGAATAGATCCAAATGGACCTATTCCAGGACACTTACCAGTCAGATTGTCAAATGTCAAAGACAAAGAGAATTTTGAAAGCAGCAAGAGAAAAGCAATCCTCTACATACACGGGAAGCTCAAAAGGACTATGGATTTCTTAGTAGAAACCATGGAGGCGAGAAGGCTGTGGTATGATAAACTTAAGATTATGAAAGAGAAAAGCTGCCAACCAAGAATTCTATACCCAGCAAAACTGTCCTTCAGAAATGAGGGCGGGACTTCTGGCAAGATGGCCAAACAGAGTAGCTCAAGATTAGCCCTGCTCCATGGAAAAGTTAGAGAAGGGACAGGAGGGTGACTGAGGTGGTGATTCAGGAGTGCAGCTCCTGATCTGGGAGAACTTTCTGCACCACATAGGGCAGCCCTAGTTGCAGAGGCCGAGGAACTGAGAGACAGAAAGCTGGAGCCTGGCGCAAAGGTGCAGAGCCCGTGGGAGTGCATGGAGGGGAGCCAGGGACTAGAAAGTAAACCAGGCCACATTCCTTCAGTTCGCTACACTCACCAGCACAGCCCTGTGACCAGCGACTCACCCCACACCCCACACACTGGAGCCGTTACCCACTCCCATTCCCATGCTCCAGGCGCCCCCACCCCACTAGCCCCCAGTGCACTTACTTGCACCACACCCCCACCCCAAGTACAGCCCAAACCACCTCTCCTACACCCCTTCCAAGCATTACCTCCCCCCTCCCTGTTCCCCCTGCAGGCTGTTGCCAGCACATAAAGGCTGCAGGCACTAACCTCCACACCCAGGCTACCCTGCCCACAGTGTTGCACAGCCTCACCCCGCCCACCCTGGGCTCTATGCACCAGTTCATGGTACTCCTAGACCCATGTATGTGCATGGGCCTCCAATGACAACATTCAGCTCTGGGAACCACATTTTACAGCACTCCTAGAACTGCTCATGCTCATGGCCTTCAGCCACACTTCCCAGTTCTGGGAAAGTGCTGACTTGCACAGCCAGGTCACATCTGCCCCCAATCCATGAAGGCATAATGCTGACCTGCTGCCACAGCTCTATGCATGCACACAAAGGATCCCATGCCTTAGACCAGTGCATACCAGGGATACGCCCCCAGACCAGTGCACCCACACAGCTATCTACTCCCTGGCTGCTGGGTACCCATGTTCATAAGCATCAGCATAACATTCCCAACCTGCACTTATACCTGCCCTGAAACAAATCACCTCACTGAATGCCCCACCCTGTGTCCTACCCCCTGCTGTACAATCATCCTGCAAACACAAGACCTTAGACTACTGAAAGAAATCAACTCCCAAAGTAAATCAATCAAGATATTTACATGCCATGGAGACAGCAGAAGATCACTAAGCATATCACAATGCAGACAGATATAGAACTGCCTAATGACCAAATTAAAACACCAGAGGAGACACAGACATTGGAACAACTAATCAAAGATGTTCATAGAACTCTACTTTAATCAGTGGATAGCAAATATCATAATCAGTGGATAGCAAATAACAAAAAGGACCCCTTTTGTTGCTCAGATGTGGCCTCACTCTCTCTAAGAAGACAGCAGAAAAGCATAAAGAGAAATTTGAAAGAATAAATAGAAAAATGGCAGATATCACAGAGATTAAAGACTCTATTGACCAAATAAAAAACATCCTAGAGGCATACAACACTAGATATGAAGAGGCAGAAGAAAGAATATGTGATATAGAGGACAGGATAACTGAATTCAAAGACTTGAAACAGCAAATGGCAAAAAAGATGGATAAATTTGAATTGGATCTCAGGGAAATGATAGACAAAACAAAGTGCACAAATATAAGAATCATTAGTGTTCCAGAAGGAGAAGAGAGGAGTAAAGGGCTAGGAAGAGTAGCTGAGGATATAATGGGGGAAAACTTCCCAACCCTCATAAATGACATAAACATACAAGTCAAAGAAACCCAACGAACTCCAAAGAGAATAAATCCAAATAGGCCTCCCCCAAAACACATACTAATCAGTCTGTTAAATGTTGAAGAGAAGCAGAAAATCCTGAAAGTGGCAAGAGAAAAACAATCTACTACATATGAGGGAAACCAAATAAGATTGAATTCAGACTACTCAATTAGCACCCTGGAGGTGAGAAGGCAGTGATATGATATATTCAAGATGGTGTATACTTATGAACGAAGGTCGTGCTGCTACAAAAAGGAACAAAGTCATGAGACATGCAACGATGTGAATGAACATGTGCGACATTTGGTGAGACAAAATATACCAGAAACAAAAGAACAAGAATGGTATGGTCATCTTTAGAAAATGCTTATAAGAAAACAGGGGCCTAGATTGTAAGCTTTTAGAGCAAACACATTATGTCTGTGGTGGTAATTGTTATTTCTGGATTTTGAGAGGCTGTTTTATATATATAACCTGATATTTAGAGATAAGAAATGAAGCCAGACAGGTTGGGATTAAAGTAATTCAGAACATAGAGGTAAGGAAGACAGTCTCTATATTTTAGAACCACACATACTCTCTGAGACCATTGGAAGAAAGGTTTATTTGGTCTGGAACTGAAATTTTCTGTAGTGCATAATCTAATTCAACCTATCTGTATTGTTCATTTGAACAACTGAAAAACAGGGAGCCCAGAATACGAATGAAGTCCTTTAATCCTATATAGGTTACTGTAATGTCTGGATATATCCTAGAGTATATTAAGCAGATAATAAAAAAGTATTAGAAGAGTCCCCTAAGGGATGGGAGAAAGAATATGGAACTATTAAACCTTACCATCAGGGAATCCCCTGATACTTTGTCAAACTTTTGGGACACCCAAATCAATAGGTGCCCTCGATCATGGGGCTTACTCTTGTGAAGCTTATGTAGGTAGCGGAGAAGCTTAGACTACTTATAGGCATGCCTAAGAGTTACTTCTGGAGGACCCCTTTTGTTGCTCAGATGTGGCCTCACTCTCTCTAAGCCCAACTCTGCAAGTGAAATCATTGCCCTTCCCCCTACGTGGGGCATGACATCCAGGGGTGAAAGTCTCCCTGGCGACATAGGCAATGACTCCCAGGGATGAATCCAACCCTAGCACTGTGGGATCAACAATTCCATCCTGACCAAAAGGATGAAAAGAAGTGTAACTAATAAATTATCAGTGGCAGAGAGAGTTCAAATAGAGTCAAGAGGCTACTCTGGAGGTTGCTCTTATGCAAGCTTCAGTTAGACCTTGCTACCTATCATAACCTGCCAAACCCCAACCAGGACCATTCCAGCCAATCCTAAAGAACACCTAGGGCAATATATAAGATTCCCTAAGGGTTCCATGCACTAGAGTAACTTTCCAGAAACCTACAACCTCTAGATGAGTCCCTGGTCCACATAAGTCCTGAAAATCTAGCCCAGCCTCTCCAGAGCATCAGATAGTTCCATATCCCTACCCAATATTAGTGACAGACTCTTCCAATATGAAAACTTTAGAACTGACATGGCCCAAACACTCCTAAAGAAAGGGATGGTAAGATCTAAGGTGATGATGGAATTATACAGAGACAATAGGATTTACCAAATTAATACGAATACTGAATCATTAAACTGATATCTCTTTTAGTCTCCAGTATCTTAGAGCAACTAGAAGTAAAAATCTAAAATTGTGGAATTGTAATCCATGTCAAACTCTAAAATATGTTCTACACAACTAACTGTGGTGCTGTGCTATGAAATTTATAGCCTTTTTGCATATATGTTATTTTTCTCAAAAAAAAAAAGACAAGGAAAAAAGTCGATTGTGATGATAAAAAAATATTTAAGCCCTCTAGCCAATGATAAAAAAATATTTAAGCCCTCTAGCCTCCTATATTCTGGGGCAGCTAGAAGGAAAAATATGAGAGGATTGTATGGTAGCCCTTGACAAACTCTGGGATCTGTCCTGTAACTACTTGTTGAAGAGTGCTTCGAAAACTATTGCTTTTTTATATCTTTGCTTTGTATCTATATATATCATACTATACAGTAAAAAATGTTAAAAAAAAAAGAGGGGGGGTTTCCCAGAGTCTGCCTATGCAAAAAAAAGAAAAAGAAAAAAATGAGGGGGAGATGAAAATATTTTCAGGCAGTCACTGAAATCATTTGTGACTAAGAGACCAGTTCTTCAAGAAATACCAAAGGGAGTGCTACAGGCAGACAGGAAAAGACAGGAGACAGAGGAGAGATCTTGAGAAGAGTGTAGAAATGAAGTCTATCATTTGAAATGAAGAGTAAAAAATTAGAAATGACTTATAAAATCCAAAAGACAAAATGGTAGAAGAAAGTACTGCCTTTATAGCAATAACATTAAATGTTAATAGATTAAACTCCCCAGTCAAAACACATAGCCTGGTGAAATGGATTAAAAAACAGGACCCATCTATATGCTGACTACAGGAGACTCACTTTAGACCCAAGGACAAAAATAGGTTGTAAGTGAAAGGCTGGGAAGATATATTTCATGCAAACAACCAGAAAAGAAGAAGGGTAGCTATGCCAATATGTGACAAATTAAACTTAAAACAAAACAAGTTTCTGGTTGTCTATTCATCAGATTCCATAGGAAACAGAAATTCTGATGGAAATTTTCTTGCAGAAGCTTCTTAGGGAGTGCCCTCAGGAGCAATGCCAGTGAGGAAGTGAAGGAAGTAAGGTTAGGCAGAAGAAGTGGGATTGTTCTTCAGTCACAACAAAACTTCTAGAATTGACAAGATTCTTAAAAATTTTCAACAATTGGGGCAAAGGGGCCAGGCCATGCTAGGCCTGCCCCCTACCACAAAAGTCATCAGAATGAGATATAATTTTCCATTATTAAGAAATAGTTTCAAAATTCACTCCTCATTTGAAGATTTTTAATTAGATTAGAAAATTTTGTTTCCTAGTTGTTAAAGTCTGCATATATGTTATCAAGAACACATTTATATCATTAGCCACAAAAAAATCACATTATGATGGAAACATTTCCATATATTCATTTTCAAAATATTTTCTTCTTATCATGAGCTTTTTTGCAAAGCTATTACTCACTAAATAATAAAAAACCACCTTACCATGAAGGGACAGATAAGGTATATATTTTTTCTAAAATATATGCCAACAAGTAATTTACTGATAGCTACTTGTCTTTATAGAAAATCTGGAATACATTTCTTTCATAAAAGAGAAATCTGTAGCCCATATTCAAGTTCAACAACTCTTTTAAATACTTTGTCATGAAGTAACTAATACAAAAATTTTCATAGTCATTTAACTTGTGTACTGAAAAAAATATCCTACTATTTAAGAAAATGTAGTCTGTGGTTATAATTGGGCACCTAATACATTTTTATATGCAGAAAGAAAATGAGTGCCTGAGAATGCCCCTGACAGTGTGGGTTTGTGGTCATTTGGATGCTGCCAAAATTCTCATACCTTAAGCTGGAAAACAAATAGATGTGTACAGAGCAGCTTCAAATGCGTGATGTCTAGCACTCATTAGGTATGACGGGGTAGAATTGTTTCACTCAACTCCACCGCTTTACAGTGGGGAGGCAGTTCATGCATAGTGTAAGAGCAACTGACTCTCATATCAGACTGACTGGGTTCAAATTCCTACTTTACTACTTTTATTAATGTTGTGACTTTAGACAAATCACTTAACTCGTCACTGCCTGACTTGCTATATCTCTAAATGAAGATGATGATAATCTCTATCTCATAGGGTTATGATTGTGTGGCAGATGAGCTTGAGGTTTTATTAATTTTTGGTTGGATCCACATTTTTACTAAAAATGCTATATGAAAGTAAAAATCTCTAAAGTGTGAACTCCCTATATATATATATATTTTGTATTTTTACTCTTACTGTTGATTTAACATCCAGAAATTAGTGATCTCCATCTGTTCCCTCCACTCTTGGCTAGTTTAGATTGAATTTCAACTTCTCTGTGAATAAGGGCAATTTAGTCCATTGAGCAATTTTGCTTCCACCAGCAGTAGAATAATTGCCACTCCTTTTGGTGGGAGCACTGGCCTCTATCTCTGATATAGGGTTAGACAGTAAGTATACGAGAGTTTTCTTCCATGTCCTACATGCCTGTCCATGTAGCACTTTCAGAGGCCCAGGCATGATGAGTTGATTGTTTCTAAATCTAATCTTTCTGCAGTTAATCCTTTCAGAGTCTGGCAACTCTATGTAGCACTGCTTACTTGCTGACATGTTTACTGTTTATGTTCTTTCTCCCTAATGCTGGAGTGTTAGCTCTACAAGGGCAATGCCTGGCACAGAATGGGCCTTCCAATAAATATGTTTTAATACATTAATAACCTAACGTTTTAGTACAATTATGTCTCTACAAGGATTCCTGTGTTTTCAGAGATGTTTCAGTAGGGGAATTCCATCAGACAAAGCTGGCTGGCTGCCGTAACTTGGAATTCCAGGAGCATTGTTTTTAGAGTCAATCATTTGGACTTTCTTCAATGCATATCAATTTATGTAAAAAAAAACTAGGGCTGGCAGTGGTGGCACAGTGGCAGAGTTCTCACCTGCCATGCTGGAAACCCAGGTTCAATTCCCGGTGCCTGCCCAGGCCAAAAAAAAAAAAAACAGCCCAGGGGATCTTTTTTGGCAATGTCAGAGAAGACAATCGAAATCACTGAATTTGCATTAAGAGCAGTACTTTCCCTCAAACAATAGCTGCCCTAGGGCAAGGGCAAAACTTCAGCAATGCTGGTTATACGAGGATAAAAACCCTGACTGGTCACAGAGCCTGCCAATGAAACTGTCTTAGCAATATTAATAGTATTCCTCTTTTGGATTTCCACAGTTTCTTTTCATTCTAAAGTTCTGCTTCCATTTATGATGATTCCAACTGTCAATCAAAAAGCTTCTATCCAAAACTACTAGCTGAGAAGATATTTGAAATGGAATGTCTATAAATAATAAATAATTTCTATAAATGTTATAAACAATGACTCAAGGTGAAACCTTTAATAAATCCTATTAAATCATAGATGAAATGCACAAGTTGTGTCTGGTGTGTTTTACCTCCTGATGATTTTTTTTATCCTTCTTAATAATAGCACATATGTTGTTAAGAAGGTAAGAGATGTATTCATGGCATTTACACCTCCTGATGATTAATTTCGGAGTGTAGTTAACATGCATGGGGCAGATAAAAACCAGTGCAATACAATGACATTGTAGTGGTTGAAATCAGTGTTCTGACTGGTATGCCACAGATTCAAAGGTGTCATTGCTGTTACATAAGCATTCATATCTGGATTAATATCACTTACCATATACAGCACAATATCTGAGCACTTTATAATTACTGGCCAAAGACACTTTGCATATTTTATCAAAATAATACTAAATATTTTGACCACCATTATGCCACTAGGTATTTTAATGGAAAAATAAAATTTTAAACTTCTAGTATATTTTAAAGTGGGAATAACTTGGTTTAATAAGCCAACTTTGAAAATTCAAAGAATTTAGAATTCAAAGAATTAAGAATCATCACTTGGAAGAAAATTGATTTGTTTAGAAGAAAAATCTTTCAAAAAAAGCAAAATTTAAATTTTTAGTGCATTCTATTCTCTGTGCCTTTTTTATGCATAAATTAAATTCCAGTGCAAGGTAAAAAAAGGTTAAAAGAAAAAAATCAAGAAGTAAAAAAAGAAAGAAAATGCTATTAGAGTCATTACTCTTTAAAACGCGACAATAGGGCGGTGTGACGGTGACTTGGTGGCAGAATTCTTGCCTGCCACTCCAGAGACCTGGGTTCCCCGGTGTCTGCCCATGCGAAAAAAAAGCCAAAACATTTTAATGGTAAAATATGAAAACAGGCACAGGACAAGAAGACCTTTAAATATCATAACCAGTATTTGATCTTCACAATAAATAACCTGTATAAGTATGCAGCAGAAGGAATTTATGTAACTTCAATCCACGTTTTTACTCATATCTGTTCTGGGCACATTAAGGTATCAGAAATATATAATGAGGTAGCAATGACATGATACTCAGCTATAGACAATATATTTACATATTCTATTTCTAATGCACTGTGTATTGCTGAAGGAGATAAATACTAAGTAACTATATCAAAATGCTTTTTGAATGGTCACCTGGTAAAGAACTTAATTTTTTAATTATCTAAAATTTTAAAAAAGCACATAGTATCTTGTATAAAGTATTTAAAATATTTTTTATTTTATTTATTTATTTATTTATTTATTTATTTATTTTTGGCATGGGGAAGCTGCAGGAATTGAACCCGGATCTCCAGCTCCTCAGGAGAGAATTCTTGCCACTGAGCCACTGTTGCACCGCCCAGGTATTTAAAATATTTATATTAACTTCATACCAGACTGCAATATTTTCTCAAATTTTGCATATATATATATATATATTTATAGGGTAATCCTTTTATAGTAATTTCAGAAGATAATAGAGGTATCAGCTAAACAATAATGATACAAACATTTTCCCACTTTCTCTTAGCAGGGATTTAATAGATATTCTTAGCAAAGATTAGTCTTTGCTAACTGGTTCATTGTATGTTTTAAAATTGATACATATACTAAAAGTTGTTGCCCAAGCTTGGGAATGTATTACATTGATATTTCCTTTAATTAGTGTCCAAGTCTGTCTTCTAAAGGAGCTAAATCATCAAATCTGTACAATGCGTACTATAAAACAATAATGGCAATTATCAGCACAATATGGTCATGATAATTCCGATGAATATAAATGATATCCTCTGTGCTCCATTAAAACACCTAGCTCAATTTCCATTTTAATGTCAGACGCATTACATTGATTGTAATCATTCAAGATCTGGGGAGTCATATTAAATAAAAACTTTCAGTGAAATCAGTGATTTATTAGATTCAGGATGAAGAAAACTGTGACAATTGTTACCAGTTAATCAGGTATACCCATTACCTTACATTCATTCTATCTAAACAACAAAAGCCACTAAAGTAACTAGTGACCTCAAAATTGATAGATCCAAAGGACTCATTTTAACTCCTATACTACATGCATTCTATGCAGCATTACATTTCAACTCACAAATATTTTTGCATGCTTGCCATATGCAAGGCAATGTGTTTGGTTCTGGGAATTTAAAGATGAATATAGTCATGATCCTTGCCTTCCAGAACTTAAAGTCTAGTGCTGGAAACTGAAATTGTGATGGTTTCAATGTTAGTATGTTTTAATTAGGCCTTTGATGTTAAAAGAAAAAAAAAAGACACCCACTTAAAGGTGACAAGGTATGAGGGGATTTATTGAACAGGCACAGAATTACAGCAGAAAATCAAAGATAAAGACATGAGAAGCCACCATGATGCTAAGGACTCCAACTAGAATTGGGGTCCTGCCGACACCTTAATTTTTTTTTCCAGTAAAATCCATTTTGGATCTCTGACCTCCAGAACTATCAGATAATAAACTTGTGTCGTGATGTTATCTTACACCAGCAATAGAAAACAAATGCAGTACCTATAAATCCATTTTTTATTCGAATAGTGGCTTTATTCAAATTTTAAGAATGTTTAGCTTTTATTTCTCTGCTGACATCAAGAACACAAAGGATGCATGTAAAGAATTAGAATTCTGCCTGGCACATTTTAAGTGTTCAATGGATGTTAATTATTGGTGATAGTATAGTTTTTCTCATCATATTCTTGTAGAACTTCTTATTTACAGATTCTCCATTTTGTGTTTTAGTTTCATCTGAGTGCAATCTTTTTTGACTTCTAAGTTGTTGCACTTGTATAGATGCCATGTTTTCTAGATTCTCATGGAGAATATGTACTACAGAATTTTTTAAACTTGCTCCTTTTTCTTGAAATAAGTCTCTTTTTTTTCCCTAGAGGACATTCGCTTTATTTCCTCACAAACATTTTCCTCTACCAAACTACAAAATAAAATAAAATTTAAAAAGTCCATATGCCTGGTGGTTTTTCTGTTTGTTCAGACTTACAGCAAGACATTGTGTTCAGTTTGGAGATTCGATATGGGATCAGCCTGAGATTTTAAGGGTTTCTTCCCTAACATTTTTTTTTATTTCTTGTCTTAATTTCTTTTTTTTTTTATTTTTTATTTTTTCCCTAACTTTTAACCCCTGTCGAAGGGTAAGAGGAAATGTTTTCATGTTCTGCGCCTTGATTTTGCTAGCTCTAAGAGTCCAAGTGGCCAGAAAGAACAGTGCAAGAGCTACGGTGGAGGCAGTACTCTGGTTTAATAAGAGGTTTCCTTTTCCACAATTGTTGAATAGACCAAAGTAAGCTGAGAAGCAGTCTCTGCCTTCTCCATCTGCCATGACTACTCTCACTGGTGGCCTGTTTTGACATTGTCCAACTCAGCCAGCTGTTCCATGGGTGGACGCCACTGTGTCAGCAAGGTCATTTTATTTCCTCTCCACTGACTACCCCAAGGTACACGCAGCCCAGCTTCTGCTGTTCACAGTTTGGGTGGTGGGGAGGGGGAGGTAGCAATCCTCTTCTATTTTGCAGGTAGATTTTTTTTCTTCATAACTGTCTAATCACAGACTAGTTGTCATGGCTTTCAATTTGACCCGAATCTGCACTAGATTTTATAGAGAAAATTCTCCATGGTGTGGCCTCCTAACTACCTTCTTTCCTGTTATTCAACACTATTAATAGTTTTTTCATTTCTCTCACTATATTTCTTTGATCATTTCATTGGGACTTAGAAAGTGTGTTAAATATTTGTTCTCCCATTACTATTCTGAAATGGAAAGCTCTTATTTTTATTTTTATGATATATCCTTACTTTGCCAAAGCACTGGCATTAGTTTATAACAAACCCAGATTTGAAGTATGTGGTTAAATATGTACTAAATCTCCTTGAGATAAAAGTCAATTACCTTATTTATCATTAATTATAATAAGGCTACTCTCTTGGATTTGTTGTTGAATTTCTTTTAAATAAATAAGCCAGGTCATATGAGCTGTTACTTTAAAATTCTATGAAAATATTCATAGTACATATTGTACTATAATGGATAGATATATACAACAAAAATGTACAAGATAATCTCACTTGAATTTTACAAAATATACTTAAAAACAAAAAAATGTTAAAGCTATTAAATTGAATTCAGTTCTTCAGTGAGAGCACATTTTTCCTTGGTTCATGTGACTTTGTTAATTATAAAAAAGATTTCCATTTTATAAATCATGATATTACCATTTCCCCACTTCTTAAAATCCACTTAATATTTGTAGCAAAGACTTATTAAAGTCTTATGTCCTAAAATCTATATTTCAAAAGGAGTTTTTCATTTATAAATGTAACATAATATTATAATATTGAATTATACTTTTTCAAATTACAGACTTCCAGCAGGAATTCTGATGTCCCCACCAGGCTATGCAAGTATATATCTGACTCCTCTCTAATTCCTCTGGATAAAAATACTGATCTATGTGGAGAAAATGCATTTAAGCCTGGGTGTTTATTTGTTTTCAATGTAAAGATACAGTCTAGCTAACAACAAAACTCTGATTTTACTCTTTTAGCATCTCTGACTATTAATTGTCTAGGCGTACATAATCACTTCCAGTTCTGAGGGCACAGCTGGCATGTTCTCTCCATTCTGTGGGTTCTGTTTCTTCTGCCTGGAATGTTGCCCCTTCCCCGTGACCTCAAGATTGCTCCAGCTACACATCACCTCTACTCACCCATTGGTTAAGAGCCCCCTTCTCTGGGACGCTTTACCTGTACCAACAAGCTTGGCTTCTATTCCCTGTATATAGGCTCATCGCATTTTAGCACAGTACTGACAATGATTTTTTCATATTTTTAAATGGATAAAATAAAATACATATAATTATAAAGGAAATCAACTCTATTAAAATCAGTTATCAAAATCTTTAAAAATATTAAACTTAGCAGTGGGTCTAAGATCAATCAGACATATAATGGTGATGAATATAAATAATATTTTGAGATAACTATATGTCTATTATGAAAACATCTTCAATTTCTTTTGGTTACAAAATACAGGTAATGTTAATACTACATGGTTTGTGGTCTAGTTACACGAAATGCCAAATTCCAGTTAAAATTAATGAAAATAAAAATGGTTTCTTTTCCCTTCCAAATTCACAGACTGCTTCTAAATTCTAACCAGGAACCCTTTGAGAGTCTGTGTTCTCTAAAATAATAACCCCTTCTTTATAAGAATCTTCTAGGCATAAATTTCTTCATATTAAAATTTTAAAATTTAACTCTCACTTTTGTTATAAGGTAGCTAAAATATTACTATAGAATTTTTGTTAATTCCAACATAACGTATGCTTGGTTTCTTGATTTTCTCTACACTATTACAGACAATACATTAGTCTGAATTAGTATGACTAATTTGTCTACACTAACATATGAAATGAAAGATATATAGAACAATTACCCAATGAATCTCTTCCATGTAGAGATCTATTAATATTGATACAAGCCTTTTTTTCTGTAATTGAACTTCCTCTCTTTTCTCCATTCCCTCCCCAAATCATTGGTTACAATTTTTAACATTTTTTTTACTTTTTAGGGCCCAGGCAGTAGTATCTCCAGTACCTCTCAACACTATCACAGATGGGTACTGAAATCTATACATCTTTAAATGATTTTATTTAGCATGAACCTTTTGATCCTAAATTGCTCAAGTTCCAATGCCTCTGATTTTTAAGTAATTGTTGCTTCTTTTCTTTCTATTGTCTCAAGCAACAAAGCTGTTAATACACTGGACCCTCTTTAAGTTGCAAATGTCCACTGAAAAACCTTCATCAGTCAGAATATTGGTAAATTATACCTTCACGCTATCCATATTGAATACACATTACTCCTGGACATAGCACATTAACTGACTCATTAGCTATTTCAAACCATATGGACTTGGGTTTGGGTGGGTCATTTTGATAATATCCTGAGGTGAATTTCTTAATTATTGCAATTATGTGATCTCCATCATGAGGCCAGGCACACAAAATAGTGTCAGTGCCTTTAGAATGGGTGTCAGCGTACCCAGACAATGACTGAGATGAGTAACATGCTCTTTGGTTGTTGTAAGTCCCTTGATACCCAAAAGTAATTACTTGAAAAGTTCTGAGAAACTGCCAGAAATAGTCTGAGAATCCAGTAAGCATGGAATGCCACAGCGCTCAACCATCATGAATAGTCTGCCCAGGATCGGAAGTGGGAAAACTTGAATGTCTTATTGTTGATGCTGTTTAGATATTGTTTCTGATGTAAACCTCGTGTAGTGTTTTACGCAACAAGGCAGATATTTTTTTTTGTTTGTTTTAAAAAAGGACTGGGAAACAGCAAATGTAAAAATCATGCTGTCCTTGAGAAATTTTCTGATGGCATCACAAAATGAGGTTAAAGGATTAGAAGTTCGCATACCACAGGGCAGTGTCAGGGGAAGAGGGAGAGGAAGAGGGGAACAAAAGTTTTTTTTGGTAAGTAACTGAAAGGTCATATTTTAAAGAGTAAATATACATTTTCAAAGCCTGCCCTCTTCACAGGTACCTAGAAGTTACCAACTACAAATTAAAATAAAGCTGTCTGCAATTAGGACAATCATCATGTTGAAAAGGAAATTGGGAAGAGCCCCAAAGCTCACTGCTTCTTTCATTTTATTTTCCTGGCTTCTTGTTTAGATAACAGCCAAAGCTAAACTTTAAAAGCCAAAGATTTCTGCTTTAGGGCTCTAAGAAAGGATTAGCACAATCAGACCTGCCAAGATGGGTCTGCTGGTGAAAACACCTGAACATCCTTACAGAACTGGGATAGAAGTCTCGGGAGTTGTTGTCATGCTCAGGTTGATTTAAACAACCAAACTGTGGAAATGTGGAGGTTTAGTGGAGAAATGAAAAAAAAGTCTGTACTGTTGCAGCTGAGTTTTAATGATAAACAGATAACTAGCGGGTAGGAAACATTTTTGTCTCTGGAAGAGTTCAGAGACAGGGAGACAGAAGAGCAGCTCCTGCAATAAACATACATTTAGCCTGGAATTGTCAGTGTAAGCAGATTTCAGGTTTGTCGAATGCCATTCACATTGGTGAATGGCTTAGGGGTTCAGTGGCAGATATTTCCAATTTAGAGGTTGAAATGACAGGCTTAGAAAACAGGATATATCAGGAATCCATAGAACACATTTTTGTCATTTGATCAGAAGAATTAAATTAAAATACTTAGAGTGAAATCCCAATTGGTAGTGGGAATCTAAATTCAGTATATTTGTAACACTCAACAACGAGTCCATTGACTAGATACTTCCATTGGCTTTAAGGCTTTTATGTTTATTTTTGGTAGGAAGGAGAATCATGGCCTTCTGACATTTCACTTTGGAATTATTTGTTCTTCTAAAACTGGGTCTGTCCATCTTGATTCCTAAGCAGTCCAACCACAGATCCATTTGAAGCAAATCTATTCCCCATGGTATAAAGGCCAAACACCCTTAGGACCTTTCACTCCAAGGCTTGGTTGCTTTCATAAAGATCTGACTCCTGGATTTCGAAGTTCTACAAGTACCACAGAATGTTCAAGTGATTATGCCTGCTGAGGGTGCTAAATTGAATTAGTTTATGTGACTGAAATTTTATGGGAAAAATCAATAATTTCTGGAGCTCAGGATTACCTAAAGAGATTCAAATCTGAAGAAAATAACTTGGGGAAGACACCAAATGTATGGTTGATGATGACCCTTTCTTTCTCTGCAAGGGCACTGGTATATAAAATGAAGGCAGAAAGACAGTAGGGGCTTCTCCTCTGGGCAGCAGACACTTCACATGTCCTCTCTTTGGCCGAGCCATCCTTGTCCTTAATCCTGCGTTATACTGAACATTGTACTCAATATAGTAGAATGGTGAGGAGCACAGGTTCTGCCACTAGACTGCCTCAGTTTACATCTGCCCCTGCTGCTTCCAAGGTGTGTGATCTTAGGCAAGCAACAAACTACTCAGAGCCTAAGCTTCATTCACTGTAAAATAGGGAGTGTAGTAATGCATATCTCACTTTTCTTTTCTAACTACTAAATGATAACAACCATGAAGCAATTAGAACAGGGCCTGGTGTGTATTAATAACTTATTAATACATGCTAAGTAATTATAATTTCCACAACGAGACTGTGATTTCCTTCTTTCATTTGACTTCTTAAGAATTCAAAAGACAATTTTAGAGTCAGCCCAAACTGAAGAGCCAGAAAAATGAATAGCATCATAGGCTAACTTTTCATTAAAATATTTGTTATGTTTCAGTCATATCTAAGTGAATTATCTTTTACCTTACATTTGTTGTTCAGAGCTATTTTGTGAATTCTGCTCATTCATAATCCCTTGTTTATCTTACTGTCTACCTTAGATCTCATAGACATCCAAGAACTGTGACCCAAGCCTTTTTTCTGAGACAAAATGAATCCTCAAGCTGGATTAAAGATGCCCTTCTATTTTGGAATGCTTAATGTTGGCATGAATCAGGGTTGGTTCAGTTTACCAGAGAAAGGATGCCAATTGGGTGATTTCTATAGAAAAGGTGAGCTGCTGTTAGAATAAGCAGACATTATGAATCAGAAATAAGTCATCACACTGTGTCCTTTACAGGCTCCCAATGCATAGAATAATAACATAGCTGTTGTTGAATGCCACAAAGTTTGTGGTGGTTTGTTGCATAGCTGAAATATCTGGGGATATAAATTTTGTAGTCCTCCAAACATATATTGCATGTAAAGCCTTAGGAGTAAAATTTGAAAGAGATCCAGTGTCTTCACCCTGGTGTAGAGATAGAATGGAGACATGAAGCCAGTAGGCTACAAAAAGCCAAGGAGAATGGTGTCCTGGAATTCTTCAGAAGTGAGTAGAGATTGGAGGAGTTGTATTTTGTGTGTGTTAAAACCAAGCATATGGTTGACGACTCCTCCCCTCCCCTCAGAGTAATTGGTTTAAGCAAGATGGCAATTGAGAGGTCAAATGAAGAAAACTTTAAAATATATCTTATTGATTTTTAAAATAATTATTTACATTTCAGATCATTAATGTTTACCACCAGTATCTCCTAGCTGTAATTTTCCTAATTCACATGCAACCTGAATGTTAGATATTTTTCAGTCTCTCATGGTATAGGTAAAATTGACTCAAGACTCTTTACTAAAATTCCTCTGCATTTTCAGGAGCTTGGGATCCCATGGCTACCTCTGGACTACAGCTTCTTTTTGTGCCCTCTTTGATTTGAGTCACACCTGCTCAGATGTGGAACATGGCTGCTTCAAGTTATACCTTCAATCAAATAAAATGAAAATTCGAGGGAAGGTATAAGAGGAGTTGAAATTATACAACCCAAACAACTTTGAGCAGATAAATGGACATTATTGGTTTTAAATAATCCTTTGTCCACCACACAACCAAAGTGTCTCCACAGTGGCCCATGCGGAATCCAGCTTCCGCATGGATTAATCTGTTTAATCTGTTTTCCTCTTTCTTTCTTGCTTCTTCCCCTCTCATTCCTGGACAACTCCATGAAATATTCATTCTGATTTCTACAGAGCAATTTTCCCTTCATATCCTAATCCCTAGAACCTGTGAATATGCTACCTCACATGGCAAAAGGGACCTTGCAGATGTGATTGCATTAAAGATCTTGAGATGGGGGAAATTATCCTGGATTATTTGGGTGAACCCAATGTAATCACAAGGATCCTTATAAGAGGGAGGGAGGAGAGAAAATGAAAGTCAAAGAGAGAGGTTGGAATGCTAACCTGCTGGTTTTGAAGACAGAAGGTAGGGCCACCAGCCAAGGAACACAGAAAACAAGAAGTTGGGAGGATAAGGAAACCGCTTCTCCCCTAGAGCCTTTAGAAGGCAGTCAGCCCTCCCAACATCTCGATTTTAGGATTTCTAGCTTCGGAACTGTGAGAGAGTAAATATATGTTGTTTAACCCACTAAGTTTATGGTAATTTGCTATATTGGCAACAGGAAAGTAATATACATGCTTTCTTTAGTTTCATAGGTGAAAATGTCCTCATTAATTTTATTGTTCATACAATTAAAAATTTTCCTGGAATGGTCTTCTGTTTATTGTAGTAAATTTATTTTTATAAATATGATTTCTTCAAAAGAAGGAAAATAGTTTAAATTATAGGAACTTTTCTTAAGTATGGTAATTTTTTTCAGTTTGGTCATCCATAGATAGCTATCTATGCATTCTTCTTTTAGGCCAAATAGAAATGGAGATTGTTCTGTTAGCCTGATAGGAGTTCCTACGAGAACCCATCCTGTTTGGATTAGGTGATAAAAGGAAAAATTTATAATGTAAGAGTGCAACTCTGATGTCTTACCAAATTTCAAGGTTTCTGGAATCATTCTTTCCCCGGCACAGAAACAAAATAACTGAAACAACCATCCAATGTGAGTGCAGGTAATCTAGTTAGTTCTGTAGTATTTCTAAGGATTGCAGGATAGTGCTTACAAATTTTAATGGCCACTTGCCACCTCTCACTAGGAATCATTCTCTACTCAACAGCTAAAATAATCTTAAAATGTAGATAGCACCATGCATTCCCTTGTTCAGTTTTCAAGGGCTCCTCATTTCACTATTTGCAGGCTTCAGCATAATCTGTCTGTTCTCTGTTTGTCTCTCAAGGATCATCTTTTATCATCATCTCTCACCAGTGCTTTTTGCCATATTAAAACATACCAAATTCTTCCCCCCATCAGGACTTTTGCATATATTCTTTCACCATGCAATGTTCTTCCTTTCCCCTCTGCCTCCTAAGAACTCCTCATTCTTCAAGTTCTCAATTAGATGTTATTCCCTCAGAGGTTCCCCATGGCCTGGCCTGTCAATTGAAATTAGCTCCTCCTATTATAACTTCACACAGAACCCTGTACATTTTCCCAGTGATTATAATAATGATTATTTAATGCCTGACTCCTACACAAGGCTTAAGCTTTAAGAAAACAGAGACTTGACATTTTCTTACATTCTACCCAGAGTCAATTTTACCCATTTGTGAGTGAATGAATCTGAATTGCTGTTTCTGACTTCTCTGTAGTGATTTCTGGCCATTCCATCTCACCTATATTCCACTCCCTCATTTCATCTTAGCCCCACAGCATGGACACCACCTTTGCCCTTTACTCCTCCAAGCAGGGCTAAAAGCGGCTGACACCAGATTGCTCTGTTGCTGTTTAGCTTCATTCATTCAATCATTCAAAAATATCTATTGAGCAACTTACATACTACATTCTAAATGGGTGTCATTAATCAGTAGAAAAATGAAATATCCCTACTCTTGTAAACCTCAAGTTCTAGTTTAGAAACTCAAGCCCTTAAACTAAATGTATCATTAGGTAATTGTAATGCCATAAACAAAACCTTGAAAACTGATGCTACTTTTAATCATTTCCATCAGTCATACCCCATCACAGTAGGTCATTCATGGATTCTCTCTCCTTGGCCTAGCCTGGCCCTGGGGAACCTCATCACAGATCCCCTTGTCTCTAGGCCACATTAGAAGAAAACAAATCTCTCTGCTAACAGAATTTAGCATTATTAATATCACCCACAGTAGTCTTAGCTCTTTATCTCAACCTCACCTTTCCAGACTAGGCCCATTGTCTTTGTGAAATAAAATGATTCCTTAAATTTTGTTGCCTAACAAAAGAGCAGTATCTCCTGAAGATCAGTTATGTTGCCACCCCTTAGACACCTTACCAGTAAAAACTCCTGATGCCAGGTAAACCAGTATTTTTCTTTTCAGCTACAAAGGCAAATTCATATGATGAGTTTTAAGATGTAGTGGCCTTGGGGAATCATTTTTACCTTAAGGAAAGTTATTTTTGTGTGTCTCAGATCTCGTATATCTTGTATGGCCACCTGAATTAGAAACAAAACAAAACAAAACAAAAACCGTGAACTGCAAGAGCCCTATTCTCTTTTGGTGCAAGGAACAAGCTTCCATAGTTCCAGCTCATTGTTCCATGAGGCCCTGCAGTGCCAATGGTATGGTCCAAATGTTTCTGACCCATGGTGAAGTTGTATTCCTGATGATACCATGCCTGGGTTTCATCTTTATCCCTAATATCTCCAAATTTCAAGGGCTGGAGGTATTGATCAGTCAGTGTTTTCTCTAATAAGTTACGGGCATGTTGTTCTTCTAGAGGAAGGGGTTTGACATTGGTACACCATGGCTTCCTTCAATGCAATTCTACTTGTACTATATTTAACAAAAATGTCTCAAAGTATCTTGCATATGGTCATACTCATCTTTACTTTCTGGTGCTAATGAACACTTATTCCTCCACCCCCCTTCTCTTACAAATATTACATTGGATATCTCAATGGTAATTTAGGAGTAGGGAGATAATAATCCTGGCCCCTTCTCATGATCTTACCCAGAAATTTCACGTTTCTTTACAAGATAAGTGTCCCCCTAGAACCCTTACTCTCATGCTAGATGTTGCCTATTTGTCAGTTTATTTTTATTATGTGTAAGGATTGCATTTCGGGAAAATATTGTGTATGTTAGAAACTCAAGAGCATCTATATAACATATAATTGGCCAGGTAGCTTCAGAAGAAGATTTCAAGACCCTAGTAACATTTGGATTTCATAGTTGATCGAGTACCTTTGTGAAATGAATTAGCACTGTCATGAATCCTTCACAGTGTTGATTCACTCCAACAGAGTGCTATTTGAATGTTTATCACCCCTAGCAAATCAATGCGGCATTTAGAACGTCACTTCTAGGAAAGAGGATTTTTGCAGTCTTCCTCTCCATAACTTAACAGAAAAAGCTGCATGCAGTTTGAAAGAATGCTAGAATTCCTCCATTTCATAAGTGGATTCAAGTGACAGTAGATGAAACCCAACCATGTATGTGTGAAAACATGAAACACCAAGGTGCGGATAATATTCAGATATATAATTAGATTATTGTATAAAAGAACACTGTCCTCAAAATAGTGTTGCTCTTTTGCACTGTATCACTGGGGAATTCAAGTTAGAAGGAAGAATTTCCAATACCAATTATAGTTGTTAGCCACTAGAATGACTTCATAAAAATGGCGTTAAGTATCATTTTAAACTTCCTTAAACAAGAGAAATTTTTTTCCTATTATGCCCAAGACAGCTAAATAAAATGTAGTTTCTTTCCAAGAATGTAGACCAACATAATATATGATTAATTTTATCCAATTGCTTCTTTGTGTAGTCCCAATTATATGATATATTTTTTTTCCTCACCTAATCTGGTTGCTTAACAGGGAGTAGAATATAAGAATGAGTTCCTTTTCTACTAAAAAAAGGGAGTATGTTTACTATAATATTTGGTCCTTTTATATGGAACAAAAGGAATACATATTGCTTTAAACTATAAAGTACCTGCATTCTACTTGGTGCCTAATTATCTTTCCTTGTGACCTTTTGTAAACACAAATATAGTGAGAAGGTAGTGGTGGGCATACCATGAATTTCACCGTATAGAGGCAACATGGATTTTCTTTATTGTAGTAAGTAAAATATTTCAGAGGTCTAAAATAAAATGTTAGTTTACTGCACCCTTCCTATCCCATACTGGAATAACTCAAGGTAATCATTATCAGGATGGTGAGTATCTTCCATAATCCTTTCTATGTTCATACAGATGAAATTAATATATGCATACATAGAATGAATAATAATGTGAAAATAGCCAACAAAATTTTTTAAAAAGAATGAATGGAGAAGTGCTTAAATGTACTATTAAAAACTGAAAGACCCTATTAGAATCTAACTGCTTATCTCTTGGGGGAAAAAAAGTGATTTATGAATCTTATTCAATAATTATTTGCTTATGGACAATAGAAAAATTAAAGAAAAATTGTTTGTGGAAACTCAGAGACCATGCTCCCCATTATTGGACTGAGTATTTTAAAACAAATGGGCCAATTACTTCCTACTCAAGAGTATTCCCAGGATTAAGGAAATTGTGGAAAGACACTAATACCTGAGGGGTATTGTCTATGCTAGGTTCTTTAGCACCTGTGAAACAGAACCCACATATAATTTTTAGCATATAATATACTGAAACCTGTAGGACAGGCCGGCAGGCTGGAACGCAGGCAAGAATTTATGCTTCAGTCTTAAGGCAGAATTTCTTCTCCTCTGGAAAACCTCAGTTTTTGGTCTTAAGGCTTTCAACTGATGGGATGAGGGCAACCCACATTATTGAGGGTAAATGCTCTTACCAAGAGTCAACTAATTGTGGGTGTCAATAATCACATCTACAAAATACCTTCACTGTGGTGTCTGGATTAGTATTTGATTAAATAACTGGGTACTATGGCCTAGCTAAGTTTACATATAGAATTAACAATCACATGACCTTTTTACAATACTCCTATAAGGTTTTTCATTCCCCTTTTGACAATAAAGTAACTGTTTTTTGAAAAAGATCAAACTACTGAATAGAAAAATGAGTAAAACTATGGATCAAAAATTAATTGTAAAAAGCCGTATAAACAAATAAAAATTTGTTCAACCTCACTGGTAATCAGCAAAATGAAAACAGCAAAATAATTTTCCATCTGATTGGAAATAATATGCAGTATAGCAAGTATTCATTGAAAAAAATATATATATTTGATTGCCTGCTTCATGCCAGGAAGTACTCTAGGTACTAGTGAAATAATAAGGATAAAAATCCCTGCTTTCAGGATGATTTGTTATAAAATTGAAAATAATTACATATCTATGTAAAGATAAATGGTTAAAATTATGATACATCCATGTCATGGAACACTAGAAAACATTTTAAAATAGAATGTGGTAAAATAATTATGTACTGATGCAGGTTAGGGAAGCCAAGGAACTGTTAATTGATAAAAAATCTAAATATGGAACAGCAACTTCAGTATTGTCCCAATTACACAGAAATAAAACAATTTTTAAAAACCCTTATTTCTCTCTATGTAACCTGCATAATCCTGGTCATCTTGAACCCTCATTTGGAACAGGCTCAGCAAAAGATCCCATTCCAAGAAACAATTCTTTTGTGGCCAAAGATAATTGAAAGCAATGTGACTCTTTTATTGCACTTCCTGAGCAGATTGCCAAAAGTGGGACTACCTACAAGTCTTAAAAAGGTTCTTCTCTATCTTTCTCAGTTCCAGTTATCTCACAGGAGCTGCTCTCCAAAAAAAATCCCTCTTCTTCCTCTCTTCTTTCTCCCTAAAAGTACTGCCTAAATCCAGTAGGATTGATCTGTTGTTTTTTCTGTTTCTTCTGTCTTCTTGACCTATTATTTTCTCTCTCTTATCTTCTCCTTTAATTCAATATAAATTTGCTGGCTTCCTCAGATTCCCTCCCCTTCTTCCCAGAACTCTTTATCTTCATAGGTATATTAAAGACTCAGGACTTGAGGACAAATTGGTGGTGGGAGGAGCACAACTGGAGAAGCAAAAAAAATGAACTTGTTATACCGATAATTGGAAAGAGCAGAATAAAAATATATACACACATTATGGACACAACGATGGAAAACAGATGACTTAAATCATTTTATGGAAAGAATAAAAACACCGAAAAGAAGTGCACTTAAATGTTAACAGATTATTTTTCTATGGCCAGTTTTCCCTCCCTGTTTATATATATTTTTTGGCATATCCTCAATTATTTATTATAAGTGTGCATTTTATAATAAATAGACTTAAAAATTGGCATACCTTAAGAAATTTGATAATTGGGTGGGTCCCAGCTTAAGTCTACATTTCTGCTCATGTCTAGATTCATTTGTATCTCGAGTTTACTTCCCTGAGAGAACAAGAAGCCTCCCGACATGGCGAGAACTCACTGTAACAAAAGGGGATGCCAGAAAGACAGGTTTTTTTCTCGTAACTTTTCAGATGACCAAAGGAGCAAACTATCTGGACACTATGTGGGGTCTGCCTCTAGATGTATCTACCTCCTCTCCACTCCATATTTAAGCCCCGAATTTAAGGGTGAGAATTTGAAGAAGACCTGAATAAACTGGTTACACTAAAAAATTCTGTTAGCCCCTAAGGTAAAGGGAATAAAGCATTGGTCTTTGATACATACTTTAACTCAAAAGAGTAAAGGAGCCCTTGCTTCTTCTATGTGGACCACAGCTTGGCTTGAGTGGTTTGAGGGCTCCAGAGAACACCTGTGCAGTTTGACGCCTCATAGGCTACGGAGTGTCAGGGATGGAGCTTTCTAGAAGGCCAGTGACAGCAGGTGCAGTCCACTTAGCTTCTCAGGAGGTCAGTGCCTCAACAGTGGACATCAAACAGTGGATATCTCCTATAGCAAGGGAAAGAAAAGGACAGGGTTATTTAGGAGCACATCTGAGGTAGCAGTTGGTAGGGGACAGGAGTATTGGGGGAATAAAGCATTCTTTCCCAGAAAACTTAAAAGCATGACTTATATGACAAATGGGAAGACTGTTTCTTACCTCTCCTCTAAATACCTCAACTCTAGACTTGCAGAACACACACTTCTCAAAAAAATTAACCAGGTGTGTTAGTTAGATTCAGTTGTCAACTTGGCCAGGTGAGCATACCTAGTCTTGTTGCTGCGGACATAAGCCAACGGTATGTGAACCTCATCTGTTGCTAATTACATTTGCAGTCTGCTAGGAGGCGTGTCTGCTGCAATGAGTGACGTTTGACTTAATTGGCTGGTGCTTAAACGAGAGAGCTCAACGTAGCACAGCCTAAGCAGCTCCGCATTCCTCATCTCAGCACTTGCAGCTCAGCCCAGGCCTTTGGAGATGCAGAAAGAAGTCACCCCGGGGAAGGTTGTTGGAACCCTGGGGCCTGGAGAGAAGACCAGCAGAGACCATCCTGTGCCTTCCACGTAAGAAAGAGCCTCAGTGGAAAGTTAGCTGCCTTTCCTCTGAAGAACTAACAAAATAAATCCCCTTTTATTAAAAACCAATCCGTCTCTGGGGTGTTGCATTCCGACAGCTAGCAAACTAGAACACCAGGCAACTCCTCTTCCTACATTTTCAGCTTTTTTTTTTTTTTTCATCGAGGCATGTTGGTTGGGAAGAAAGATGATATAAAATATAAATATAATCTTATGATAAATTTTTATGATGCTTCTATTTGCAGAACAGACAGGCTGGGACTAACATGACTTTTGGCTAGCCAAATATTACATTTTACCATATTCAGTTATGTCCGAGAGATCACTGGATGCACATTTATATCCAAATTACTGGGCAGCAGGGCTTTACTATATTTATTGTGATCCCTGGCAAAGTGTTTGTTGAGGTTGTTGACATATCAATAGATGACAGTTTAAATTATTTTTGTATCCTTGTCCTTCATTTATATGGACAATCAAGAAGTATCTCTAGTAGATGAATACAGTGCAATGGTCTTCTATGTAAAGAATGCAAAACATACATATTTGGTCTGACTGTATATCTGACAGATTTGAGACTCTCTTTAACTGAATAACTACTATTTTCAAAATTTCTGTCATTAAAAATTTAGCTTTCCAGGGATTGCAGGTTTACGGGTGCAATGGCCTCCTGATTTTTCTAAAGCAAAAAGTAGCTCTTCTTTGTCAGGCAAGACATCTCTAATGAAGTGATCTCCTTTCCTCGCATACAATTAAAAAGGTTGGATTTTTCTAAATGTTTTGTCTTTAATACTTGAACACTTTGATTTGAAATTATCTCGGCCTTGTAGAGTGTCCTCACTGAATGGTTAGTTTTTCTTTTTTCTTTGAACCAGTGCAAATATTCTACAGCACCTGGTTCTTTGAAAAGCAGACTCCAAGCCATACCTACAAGTTGGCCTACAGCCAAGAAAGTAAGTCCTTTTTGTGCCTGTTTGTGGTCAATCATTCACTGTAAAATTTATCAAAAGTGTTTGAAAACCTTGTTTTTCCTATTTTTTTCTGATGACTCAGATCAGTGCTTTCATATCTAGATTCTTTTATATTTCTTGTTTCTCATCATGTTCATTCAGAAGTTCCAACATTTGTATTTCTATATTCTGTCAGCTTTCATCTTGAAACATACACACAGCAATATGCTCTGAATCATAAAATTCTGCCTTAAATCCCAACACTTAAAAAACATTTTCAATATAGATTTACCTGCACTTCTGTTCCCATTTCTATTTAGTACAAATTTACTCATTTTAAATTCATTGGCACTTACGAAACATGAAATTTATTTTATCTGTCAGGAAGAGTTTGGCTCCAAGAAGCAGAAAAAATCAATGCCAAGTGGCTTAAACAATAACAACATTTAACATCTCCTGCATGAATGTGAAAAGTATGGTGACTCCAGGGTTAGTTGAATTAGTAGTTCAGTAATGGATCCA
Source organism: Myrmecophaga tridactyla (assembly GCA_004026745.1). Taxonomy (NCBI): domain Eukaryota; kingdom Metazoa; phylum Chordata; class Mammalia; order Pilosa; family Myrmecophagidae; genus Myrmecophaga; species Myrmecophaga tridactyla. The sequence continues at coordinate 58,380 of PVIY010005339.1, read as the reverse complement.
AAGATTTAGGTTATTCTCATTACTTTGTTCTGCCATTCTTTTCTTTTAAAACAGTTTAGGTGGACCACAGTGGCTCAGTGGCAGAGTTCTTGCCTGCCATGCCAGAGACCTGGGTTCAGTTCCGGGTACCTGCCCATGCAAAAACAAAACAAAACAGTTTATAAATCTATCAGTTGTAATAAAATCCATCAATTTTCAGTGTACAGTTTTATGAATTTTTATTAGTATGTAATCACCACCATAATCAAGATACTGAACATTTCCATATTCCAAAAAGTTCTATGCCTTGCTTTGCATCATTCCCATTCCCCACCCTAATTCCTGGCACTATCATATAACAGGAGTCATACAGCATGTATTCTTTGGTGTCTTCTTTCTTTCCCACAGTATCATGCTTTTGAGATTCATCCAGGTTGTCCCTGTGTCAGTAGTTTTTTCTTTTTTTGCTGAGTGGCATTACATTTATTACATTGTACAAGAGAGAAACCATGCTATGTTTGTTTATTAATTCACTAGTTGATGGGCACTTGGGTTATTCTAGTTTGGGGCTTTAATGAATGAAGCTGCTATAAACATTCATATAGAAGTCTTTGTGTAGACATAGTTTTACACTTCTCGTAGGTAAATACCTTGTAATGGGATTATTGGTCATATGTTAAGTATATGTTTAACTTTATAAGAATAGTCTAATGGTTTTCCAAAATGGGAGTACCATTTTGGATTCCCAACAACAATGAAAGAGAGTTCCAGTAACTCCACATTTTTGCTGGCACTTGGCATTTTACCAGTAGTATTTGAAGAACAAAAGGTTTTAATTTTGGTGAAGTTAATTAATCAATATCGTCTTTTAAGTTTCCTTCTTTTTGGTGTTACTTTCTAAGAAATCTTTACCCAAGACCACAAGGATTTTCTGATAAGTTTTCTACCAAAAATGTTATAGTTTTAGCTCTTAGATTTAGGTCTATGATTAATCTCAAGTTAATTTTAATGAGGGCTATAAGTTAAGAGTTGGCATTCTTAAAGGGGAATGGAACCACCATAATTCATTCATTCATTCAATAACAACAACATAAATGGTTGTTGTTATTTGTTAGTGCTGCTGGAAATGCAATATACCAGAAATGGGTTGGCTTTTAAAAAGGGGCCTTGTTAAGTTACACATTTATAGTTCTAAGGCCATAAAAATGTCTAAACTAAGGCATCCAGAGAAAATTACCTTGACACAAGACAGGCTGCTCTGGGAAGGCACATGGATGGACTCTGCTGGTCCTTTGGCTTCTGGTTTCAAACAGCTTCCCCAAGGGCATTTTCTTTCTGCATCTCCAAACATCTCTGTCTGTGTCGGCACTAAGCTTTTTCCAAAATGGTTCCCTCTTAAAGGACTCCAGTAAACAAACCACCTTGAATGGGTGGAGACACATTGGAAACCATGGACACCACTTAACCAAAAGTTCCCACCCCCAACTGGGTGGGCCAGATCTCCATGGAAACAACACCCTAAACGATATTGAATCAGGATTAAAGAACATGGCTTTCCTGGGGTACACAACAGTTTCAAACCAGCACAAGCTCCGTTCTAAGGGTTTGAGACACAGTAATGACCAAAATAGGCAAAAAACGTTGCCTGACCTCATGGGCATACAATTTGCTGGAAAAGATAAACAACAGACAAAACAAATAAGTAAATTTATAATATATTGTTATGTGGTAGTGACTCCTATGGGAGAAAAAAGGGAAAGGGGGATATGAATTACTGTGGGGTTGGTTGAAAATGAGATTGGGTGGTCAGAAGTTCTCACTGAAAAGCTGACTTTAATGACCTCAAGAAAGTGATAGAGTTGACCTTATAGATACAAGATTGAAGAGCAGTTTAGGGAAAAGGAAAAGTCCTGTTGTTGAGAACAGCGAGGGGATCACTGAAAATAATACGATATGGGGGACGGGGGTGTTGCAGAACATGTAGACCATTATGTGTCAATGGTTCTCAATCAGGCACAACTGTGACAAAATTTGGCAATGTCTGTAAACATTTTTGGTTGTCACAATGTAAACATTGGGGTTGGAGGGTATTATTGGCATCGAGTGGATAGAGGCCAGGGATACTGCTAAACATTTTACACTGCACACGATAGCCCAGGCCACCTCTCTGCCTTCCAATAAAGAGTTATTTGGCCCCCAAAAATAGTGCTGAAGTTGAAAAACGCTGTTATAATTCAGAGTAAGGACTGACTTATTCTGAATGAAATAAGGTGACAACGAAGTGTTTTAAGCAGAGGAATGCTTTGTCTTAAGATTTATAAAAGATCACTTGGCTGCTTGTAATGCTTATAATGCTTGGGGGGGGGGCAGAGCAAGGGTAGAAAAAAGGGATAACATTTAGGAGGGTACTGCAATTATCCAGGCAAGACATGTAGCTTGGACCAGGACGTTAGTAGCAGGAGTAGTGAAAATGGTGGATTCTGGATATATTCTGAAGGTTGTTTAGATGGGATTGACTAGTACACAGGATGTATTTGGCTAGTGCTGGAACTGCATTTTCCCTGAAGAATGTGACCTGAGGTCACTGAACAGATTTGGAATCGAAGAATGCCAACATGCACAGGCAACCAATAGCATCTACTGCATCCATACCTTTGGGAATAAGAATTGGCATTGCTGAGTTAGTAACTGACTACTTTAAAGAGCAAGACTATTCTAAATATGGTCTAAGCTCTTTAAAATGCATCTATATCCACACAGCATCTAATGCTTTTTCTTTCTTTTTTTTTTAATGTCTTCTCATGCAATCTTTTATTTTGGTGATAGGGGCAGGAAGTCCTAATTCCTTATGCCATCAAAGTCATAAAAGGACTCTGATTTTCCTTTCCCTATTTGCATCTCAAGAGATTACCAACTCTTCCTAAGTAAGATACTGGTGTACCATTTAATAGTTTTCTATTTGTGAAGTCTAAAATATTTTAAAGCTTTCTAAATCCTTATCATTGTGTTAAGAAACTGCTTAATATCTTTCTCTCACTTAATCCTCATAAGGCTATTTACATTTTGAAGACAAAAAAAGCAAAGTTTTGTAAAGTCATTGCATTTCTCCCCCCCCCTCCAAGATTATCCAAATGATAAACGGCAGAACTAGCTCCAGGTTCTCAAAGGCCCTGCTACTTCTGCCACTCCTCACTCTCCAGTGGGCGTGGTAAGCGTGACTCGTTGCCTCAAGTGCTCGGTCAGTACCAAATTATTCGGAAGCTTCTGTTACTCAAGTAATGGTGCAGAGGACCTAAAATTCGTGCCACACGAATGCACGTGGTCGTTCCGGTCCTAACTGATGTGATGACTCATCCTCCAACCTCTTGGGGTGCGGCGGGGTGGACGGCAATAACAGCATCCCGTTCCCGATTTGGGCCGGCCACTCCCGCTTCTCTTCTGCCCCGCCCCGGGCTGAATGGAAAGCGCCAGCTGCGGCCCGTCCGAGGCTCCGAGTGGGCAGGCGAGCCACACCCCCCCCTCCCCCGCCGACAAGAAAGTTTTGTCCGCTTCCTCCTGGGGCGGGCGCCCGGGCCGGGCCCCGCCTCCCCGCGGGATTGGTCAGTCTTCGCGCGTCCTGGGGTTGTGCGGGGCGGGGCTCGGGCACGTCCACGCCCGGCTCCGGGTTCCTCGGCCCACCCCTCACCAAGCCCCCGGCCCTGGCCGAGCTGCCGTCCGAGCGAGGACCCAGGCCGCCTGGCCACTGTCAAGTTCCAGCCCTGCAGGTGTCGCTGCTTCCGCGGCTGTTTCCTTAGGTTTCCCTGCCACCGAGTGAGAAAGCGCGGGTCGGGTGAAGAACGCGAGCGGCCGGGGAAGTTATTCCGGGAGCGGGTGGAGTTTCCCTCTTCGCGGGCAGGGAGAGGGCTTCAGGCTGGGAGTTGGTCCTGCGACGCCCGCGGGCGGCGCGGTGGTTCGGGTCCCAGCAGGCCCGCCGGTCCGGCGGCCGCCGAGGAGGGGGCGGGCAGGGCGGGCTCGGGCCGGGGTTCCGCGGAGGCCCCGGGGTCAGCGGCCTAGGCCCGCCCCGAGCCCAGCCCTTGCCCCAGTTAAGGTCTCTGGGTACCAGTATGTCCCCGGAAGCTCGTGTCTAGAGCTTTTTATCACAGTTCCGGGAAATAAGAAACCCAGAAGCAGAAGAGACACTCGCTCGGGTCAGGGCCTTGAGAGGAGGCTGCCCCTGGGGAAATGAACTGGGGGTCCACATCCAGGACGTGCATTGTAGAGTCGGGATCTCTTTTCAGGTCTCAAACTCGGACGCCCCTAACGTTCTTTAAAGACTAGGTTTTAAATCGACAAATGTATATTAGACACCAGTATTCAAGATGAACCCCTCCAAAATTTATCCTACTTTATTATACCCCCCCCCCAGTCATGGTTCACCATCTGTATTCCTAGTTTTTATTGCGTTCCTATCAGGAGGAGGACGGGTGAATATTGTTAAGAACTTCGGCTGTGTGTTCCTTAGCTGCACCTGGGACGTTGCTGTTGTTGAGTAGAAGATAGCTGGGCACTGAAAAAAAGTAGGAGGGATCAGATGGCAGAGAAACTTTTTCATGGGGAAGATGGGACGATTATACAAAGAGAACTTTACATTAAATGTATCGTATTAGACTAACTATGTTTTTGTGTAGTACATCTTTTATATATCATGTAGACAGTAGTATTTAATAAATTATATTAGAATTAAATCTATATCACAAATATTAGAATATATGCAGTCTTTAGAAATACAACATCCAAGCTACCTTCACATTTAAATTAGTTTTATCATATATGCTACTGGTTTTTTTGTCCTGAAGAACTCTTCCTCCTTAAAATCCCACGTAGTGAAATTGACTAGCCTAGGTGCAATTAGTTGATTAAAAGTATATGGCTGTACTACGTAGATTACTCTTTTTGTTGGAAGTCCAGTAATACTCTGTAAGGCAGGGCAACTTTCACTTTGATGAGAGTAGGCAGGGAAAGAAGGTAGAGAAAAGACAAGAAGGTGAGAGAGTAATCTGCCAGCCCTAGAACTGCTCAGTGACCTATTACTTGTCTAAATTATTCATCCATGAATAGTGCTCCCTCATTTAACAAATATTTACAGAATACCTAGTCGGTGTTATGTACTTTTTTAGTTAGGGGTGATGTGTTTGCCATTGCACAGATCTTCCTAGTGAGTAAGATCTTCTGCCCTCTGACGTTTAGCATTGTAAGAGAAAGAAATATTTGCATGTATATGAGATTTATTTTCTCTGGAGTTGGATATGGCTAACTCATTGTTTCTCAGTGTATTTTGCACTGTTAAAATGTGCTGTAGACTCCCTAAATAAACCTAGGGAATGTTGGCTTAAGTGAAACTCAGCAGGTCTTATTTTATTTTTGTTTTTTTAGTATCAGTACTTTTTAGCTTTCAGTACCGCAATGATGGTGAGCTTTAATTGGAATACAAAGTGTGGGCTTTCCTGAGCTGAATTGACCTCAGAACCCTAATCTGGAAAAAGTGCGCCATAGACGACACTTTGGGAAATGTGTTTTAACTCTAAAGCGCTTTTTTTGTTTGTTTTTGTTTTTAATCACGTATCCCATCCCTTTGGCCAACAGAAGTGATGCCACAGAAAAGAAGGGAGAAATATAAACTTCCCGTTCCACTTCCAGAAGGCGTGGTTCTGGATGATACAGAGGGAAAACAATGGATACTGGGCAAAATGATTGGCTCTGGAGGATTTGGATTGATTTATTTAGGTAAGTATAACTAGAAAATTACCAAATATTCTTATATATGTGATTGTAATTGTGTTTATGTAATAATATTTAAAAAACTGAAGCTTTGAAGTAAAAGAAAATTCCTAAGTGTACTTAATTAAATAACAGAAGACAGTTAATGTTTAATAAAATATCTGGGTCAAGATATGTGTGACCTCACTCCTTGTTCTCCATGTTTTTCTGACTGATTCCTAGAAATCTTTTCAGAGCATAATTACACAATCTATCAGGTAAAACCTTAATGCTCTTTTTTGAGAGTTTGTTTTCCTGGAAGCACTGGTCACAAATTACAACTGTATAAATAGAACTACTTTCCATTTGTGATTCTTAATTATGAATATTTAAGGAATGCACAGGCCTAGTTTTTTTTAACTAGACTCACCTGGAGAATTAAGTCTTAATGCTCTTAATGTATGGAATGAGTTAACTTCCTTCCTGTGTGTCTAGAGTGCTACTTGTTATACACCATCCTGGGGATAGTCGAGAAAATAGTCACTCAAATCAGTTTCTGTGCTCTTTGGTACAGATAGTTGAGAATTGACTGAGAAAACCCAATGTACTTTTTTTACACTGCAGGTTAAAAGGATCATTCCTGGCTACCTTACATCCGTGGTGAAATGAAAGGGGGGTGCGGTAGGTTATCCATTAGGTGATGGGATTTAATTAATAAAATAAAAATATATTAGTGATTTGAAAGAATTTTTTCCCTCATAAACAGATTCTCTTAAACATTGATTCATGATATCTGGTTCTGTAGGAGATTATGAGGTTTGTTAAAAAACCTCCATTGGCGGAATCTTGGGTTCTCTATTGAACATTTCCAAACAGATTTGTTCCATGGATTGTGAAGGATATAGCTTCTCTTCTGATAAAATTAAGACTATGGTTTTGAACAAATGAGTGACTCATTTGTCAGTAAGCAACTGTTTATTAATCACCTGGGCATCCAATCTACTTGGGAAGACAAGATCAAAATAAAAATTTGTATGTTTCCCCATTTAAAGGTTTTGAACTTTCTTGGAAAATGCCGTGGTTCTAAGTGCTAAATTGAGTGGCATAGACAGCACTGTCTACTAGAAATGGAATGCGAACCACATGTGTAACCTAAAATTTCCTGGTAGCCGCATTAAAAAATCTAAAAAGAAACAGGTGAAATAAATTTTAATAATATATATTATTTAAACTAATATATCAATAATTATTATCATTTCAACATTATCAATAGAAAAAGTGAAATGTTTTACTTTCCTTTTCTTTCCCCATACAGTCTTCAAAATCCAGTGTGTATCAAGCCATGTTTCAAGGGCTCATTTGCCACATGTGATTAGTAGCTACCATAGTTGCTGTCTTTTAGTAGCTACTGAATTAGTGAAGATAAAAACCATGAAAGTATTTGGAGTCCACAGATAGAATAATTCCCTTTAGAATAAGATTTGGTTGAGACTTTGAATTAGTGAATTCTCTTTTATAGCAAACAGTGAAGATCTCTGGTATACTGCCCTGACTTATGGTCTGAGTTATGGAGTTGAATACATTATTTCTGATGGGAATTAGCTGTAGCCTTGAATACCACTTATACTTTTCATCACTTATACTTTTATTTTTCTGATGTTTGAGTTATAAATGTCAATATTATATCTAAAAATCATTTAAATTTAAACATTATATATCTATATATGCAGGTGTATTTGTGTACACAGATTTACTACTTGTGTGATTCCTCTTATGAAAAAGGAATGTGTCTGTTTAGGCTTGTGATTTATTTGTCCCTATTCAAACACAGAAAATTTCCTGCTTCTTTTATTCTAAGTATGCGTCACATATTTTTTGTCTTATTTTTTTCTCATTAGCAAACTAATATTTGTTTTACAACATATTTCAAGATTCCATATGTTTTGTAGCACCTTCCACTATCTGGATTTTAGAATCTGGACCCAAGGCATATTAGCAAGTGCACACCACTGGGGAAAGACTTGAAAGAAATGCTTAGCTATTTTGAGAAAAAAGCTCCGTACTGCAGAATACATAATAAAGCCATGTGTTCCAAGTGTTTGGCTTATTCCATCAGAATTGCTGCTAATAAATCAGAATAAGTTCTTTAGTGAGATGCCATTAGTAATAACTTCATTAAACTTAGTTTTTACTGATTTTTTTCCTAAGCAAATCCTGCAAATGTTTTTGCATTTTGCTGTGGTTCTCATCACTTTCTGTATATAATATAGAAACAGATAAATTTAAGTTTTCATTAATACCTTCATGTCCTGCTACATTCTTCTCAGGTGTTATTTTTTTCAGATACACTGTTTTGGCAGACAGTTCATCAGTATGTGTTGCCTGAGACTGAGAAGAAATTAGCAGTTATGTTTGATTCATTGTGCATATATGACTATCCTCTACCTTTGAAATCAATAGTCACGGTCTTTCTGTAATAAGCAGCAAAGGGGAAGAGGCAGAGAAGTTTGGTATTTGCTGTTGACTTGAAGAAATAATGTGCTTGTAATACAAATAGTTACAAGAGGGAAAATAAAAGTATGCATGTGAGAACAAAGTCAAGGCTCTTTGCATAGAAAAGAGGGGACAAAAAAGGAAGAAAGGAAAGTGGTTTAGGGAAAGAGAAAAATTGCTGTCTTTTTGGTATCAAATAAATGAAAAAGTTTCTAAAACTCCAGAGAAGGAACAAGAGCTGAGGTTTTTGAGTTCTGCTTTAATGCTAGGTAATTAGAGCAAAGTAGGAGAGAATCCTAAATAAAAGCGTGGATTTTATTGTTAGGCAAAACTGATTTGAATTGTGTTTGCCCTTCAGTTAGTTATTTAACCTTTGGAGTTAAGTCTTTGTGTATTGGGCCAATAAAAGTTGCAATGATTAAATGAGATCATGTCTTTAAAACACATGGAACTTGGTAAGCACGCTATACAATTTATTTAATTAATTAAAAATTTTTCATTCTCAGTTATAGTTGAATTCTAGGTTCAGTGTATCAGGTGCCACAGGAGGTTAGGATGATGACAAAGACATCTGTTGAAGAGATTGTGATGGATTGTGTAGATTTAGCTTCTATTATGGTAAAACTAAGAGCATATAAGGATGTTAGTAGATGTTATTACATTTTACTTACCAACCTCTATTATTTCCCCTAAAATTTACTGTAGCGGCTGTGATGGCATGATGAAGAGTTCTCATCTTAGCTATATCTTGCTTTAGGTTTCAAAGATGTTGGGTTTCATAAATTGATTATAATCCTGAAAGGCCAAACTATAGGATATATTTTATTCAGATTTCTTTGAAGGATAATAATATAAATGTATAAATGAAAATAGAAATAATTTTTCTGTGGAAGTTTTGTTTTTTTGAAGTTCAGTATAGAGATGACCATTTAACATCTTTGCAGAATCCAGCATAGAGGAAATATTCTGTTATTTGCCTAAGAGATCAGTGCCAAAGTGGGATACTTATCCCACTCCAGCCAGTTTTTTTTGGGCCCTTTCATCATTATAAATGACACCCTTAGCTCCAGCCTGTAATCCTGCAGATGAGTACCCTTAGCCACAATGGAAAGTTGAGACAATATAATTATTATCATGTCATCTAAAAGAATCGCTGCATCCTTTATTGATAGTAAATCAATAACATTAGCTTTTGTAAAAAATAATTAACTATGGTAGAGCCCTTTAGATATCATCATTTATCCTTGGATAGAGATTACATGTTTAGACTTCATCCAGGTAACTGTCATAAATTTTGTGGGTCATGCTCTCAAATTAACCTAATTTTATACTTTAGAAGAAGGAAACTCCCTCTTTTTTTGGTGGGAGAGTTAGCTAGGATTTTTAGAAATTATCAAAGTTTAACTCCTTTGTTTTACTGATAAGAAAACAGATTTCTGTTTATGAAGAAATAGAAAAAGTTATTTGCCTGATTTTATTTTTTTGAGTTAGCTGTAATGGATCAGTTTTTCAGATAGACTGAGTAATGTTCAAAAGAGCCCAACGATAATAATAGTAACAAAGTAGAGTATTAGAATACGTATTGATTCATTACACATTGAAGTATTAAGCATTACTTTGAAAGTGTCTTATAGAGAAGGCTTTTAGATAAGCAGTTAACAATAAAAATTATGTTGCCACTCTCATAGTTTCTGGGAAATTTTGCAGATGATACTGTGGAGTTGAAGAGAAGGAAGTAAAAAAGAAAATAAAGATAATTTGTACTAGAAAGTATAGTATACATGGTTAGTTCTCAAATGAAGGTGTACACATTATGTCAAGTAGACTCAAAAGTGCAAGGAATCACTTGGAATTTTGGATTTTCATACACTTATTGGATCTGTAAACAAGAAATAAAAGTCCTTAGAAGATACCTTTCAATTTTGTATGGACCACTGCGCATAGGTTATTCATTTTGAGTTTTTAAAAGAGATCGCAGTGTTTATCTACCTCTGTTGAAAAATCTGAATATTTAAGAAAGTTTCTATTAAAGTTTCTTTTAAGAAAGTTTCTGTGGAAAGGGAGAATATGTACAAAGGGTAACCGTTGCTTGTCTTTTTCATTTTTTAAATTTCTGATATTTTTAACATTTTATATTATAATTCCTCATTTTCAACATTACTCTCAAACTCTTGCCTTAAGGGAAGGTTTATAAACTACTCCATCCTTCAGTGCATTTATACGCTGTGTCTCTTCCACTGAACTTGTTACTATGCTGTAACTGTTTACAGTGGTCAAGATTTTTTTATTTAAAACCTATTGCTATAGGATAACTTCATGAAATGAGCTCACCTCTGTTACATGATAAAAGAATTCTCAGCCTTTGAGAGCTTCTGGCTTCCTTATGAAATATGGATAGACTTCTGCTTCTGAAGTGTTTTAGGTTTTTTTCTTGAGATAGGGAATAAGAGGAATAAATAGTAGGAGGGATGGTCCTTCTTTTAAGATGCAGTAAGTAATGTGTAAGTTTATAAAATAGAAGAAATTTGATTAAAAGCTCCAGTGAAGAAGTTCACCAGAAATTAGTGATTTGGATGGTCAGAATTTGTCTATCACCCACACATAACAATGATACAAAGTTGCTTTTGGGTATTATATTGCTGAGAGGCCTAATTTTGTAATCAGTGCTTCTTCAGAATGTTTGTCCTCCTAAATCTATTATTTGGATTGAGCTTTTCCCAAACACTGTATAGTAGTAGTCTACATGAAAGAGTATTTTAGGAGAAATGGCAGCAAACTCAGCAATTGCTTTAAGACAAATGTTGAAGACTTCTATTGTTTCTAGTTACCTAGGTAGACTTATCTTTTCTTTAAAATCTCCAATCAAGTAATACTTCAGGAAAAAGATTCCATAGAAGGATTGAGTAAAAAGATTCCATTGAAGGCCAGAAACATCTACAGATGCAATGTGATCCCAAGCAATGAGGCATGTGGGCCTTCATTGGCATTATATGATAACAGGAGGATCTTCTGGCAGAAGAACTGACTTTTGCTGCGTTCTGCATGCTGCCCCTCCAAACCCATCTTTGATTGGCACCTATGCCCTATTGAAACTGGCATCACACCTTCTGAATGGGCACACTTCCAGGCTAGCAGATGGGTATGGGCAAAAGCATGCCAGAAACCCAGTATGTGCATCAAGTTTAAGTATCAGGGGCCCAAACTCCTATCCAGGGATGTAAAAACTGCAGTCTTTTGAGTGTTTTTTTTTTTTTGTGCTTAAGGTTAAAGGACATGCCATTTCTACTCTAGCTTAGAGGCTGATTAATTTTGAAAGTCAAACAGGCGTTCCTGTGGCTGTGTCAGGCAAAATTCTGTCTTTGGTGAATGAGAATTACCACTTCGTGGGGGAAGAGAAAGTATTGTAATGAAGTTTCCAGTGAGAGATACTCTCCTGCAAGTGCCTTCAGCACTTAAGCAGCATGCATTCAGTGGAGATGAATATTTCTGTTCTCCAACAGAGCCAGGTGCAGTCAAAGCCAGATCTTCAACCTGCTGCAGTAAAGAACCCTAAATTTAGAAAGGGCAGGCAAAGTTTGGAAGAACTCCTAGGTGGCAGCTCTTTTCACTGTGAGCTGATGAGGCTTCATAAAAGTGTGTAAAGGAGATGAAAGAAAAACTCTGAATAAAAAACTTTAGAGTACTTCAGCCTGAAACAAAAAGATCTTTAAGAAACAAAGGAAAAAGTTTAGTTCTTTCTTCTCAGTCTAGATGTTCTTCTGAATTTTATGTCAATAAATCCTTAGTTTGCTAAAATTTTAGGACCAATTTAATGCATAAGTAACAAAGCTTCCTATTCTTACGTTTATTTCATTGAATGTCTATCATGTATATAAACTTAGCTTCTGAATAATAGATTTTGCATACAATTGAGTTCTAAACATCATATTCCTTATGATCATCTCACATGTACTACAGAGCTGAGCTGAAACAAAGAGGGCATCATTCCTTCTGATCACTTTGATCACATCCCCTAAATGCTCTTAAATTAACAGGAAAGCCTGTAAGACCAGCTGTGGCCAAGAGAAGCTTTTCCTAATCATCTTATAGCCATTGCTTTTTCTTTTCCACTGTGTAAACTTTATCTATGCAACAGATTCCATGAGACCATTGTGAATACTTCAGCGTATTCAAAACATATAACTGCCACAAATTAAACTACTAAAACTAAAGCTGGTGCATTGTAACTGCCAAGTAAAACTGGCACATCCCTCTGTCAGACTGCAGGAGAGTATGCCATACAGTCCTCAGAAAACACAATTCATCCAGAAGCACTCTTGTCACTTGTTCTGATATTAAACCAGAGAAAGTGACATTAATTAAAGAAGTGACATGAGCCAACAAAGGCAATGAAATTCTAAGCTTTGGCTCAGTTGCAGACCTTAATCCAACCTGCTATGCTTAGGTATTATAGCCATTTCTAAAGAGTAGCTAATGTGGCTACTGGAAAGTAGCGTCTCCTCCTTTTATCTTCCCATTCTGAAACATCATTTTCAAGCAATTAAGATTTCATAACCAGGATTAGACTAACCAGTTGGTACACTGGTGGTCATTGCAGGCTTCCCAAATGAGTAGTGTAATGGTATGTGATGCATTTTCTGCACTTGGTAACTGCATGAGATGGACCACAACTAAAGGCACAGGAGAGTAGGCCTTACAGAAAGGCTAGCAACAGCCAAACAGGGCAAGGTACCTAGACTTGGTAGACTGGAAGCTAGGAAGATCTGTTGCCAGGATTGGTTATGAAAGTAAATGGTTGCTGGTAAGCCAATTCTAACATGCTAAAGAGGTAAGCCGAAAGTATCCACATCCTTTCTTTCTTTGTTCCCATAGAGTTCTATAGCAGAGCTGATCCCATTGTTTTATTTGATTACTATATCATATCCAACCCCCCCACTAGAATTTTAACTCCTTACAGGCAGTCTCTCAGAGTGCTTCAAACATGGCACTGCATACCACAGTTTTTAAAAAATTATTTGTTAAATTAACTCTAGAACTAGTATGTTGTGAAAAAAAAAATATTCCCAATAAGTAGGTAAAATAAGATTGAATTTCATGTTCTGTCTGCTGTAATATGTGTTTGTATGTAAACCACTGCACTCTTAGATTTGGAGACATTATTTTGCATATGGGGGTATTGACTGGATAGAAATATCTATTCATTCTCTTTTTAAAATACAACAGGCCATATACTTGATCCACAAATTGTAGACTTTATCGGGAAAAGTCTGTTCTGCTAGGACACACTATGGGCAGGGTCAAAAAATGGACATTGTGTTAATACTTAACAGTTTTGTATTTAGAATGAAACAGTTCTACTGAGTAGCATTTCATCGAAGTAGATCTAATAGCAAGTACGAACTTCTGTGGGGAAAAGGATGGCATTTACGGTTAAATGAATTGATTTATGGGCATATAATATACATAAGAAGTCAGCTTTTCAAAGAATGTAAACATAACTTTAACAGAAAATGAATTATTGTATTTCTTTTAATCCAAGTCTGTGAAAGGTTTCGTTAAGGGGTTTGGACATAAGCTTTTGCTATGGTTTCTGAGCTTATGCATTTTATATTTGAGATTGGGAAATTTCCATCTAGGTAATTAGTCATGAGGGTTTATGTGCATTTTTCATATCAGGCAGACAGTGGCTTCAAAGCGACAGCAATGCTGCAAAGAAGCAAGAAAAGAAGGCCAGAGTTGACATACACAGAGGCAAGACTCTGTTGGAAAAATCAACACGGTTTGCAAAATTAATCATTGAAAATATGTCAGTGTGCAGGAGACCATCCTTAATTTACAATCCAAGTGAAAAACAGTATTTAAATATGAGAGGAAGTATTATTGAGCCCAGCATGCTTGAGATCGCCTGTTTGACTAGCTCAGGATAGAGCTCTGAGAGGCAAGGCAAAGTTAAATGAACATTTATACATTTTACATCAAATGAAATATTCAGAGTATATTCGTGAATTGAAACTTTTTTCAGAACCCTAAATTTAATCAGCTGGAATTACTTTAAAAATGTCATTCTATTTAACTTTTGGGAATGATGAATTTGTCTTTTAATAGGGATGCTGTATTTTATCATGAAGATGAAACAAACTGTCTTTTGTTAATTATTCTCCAGAGATACTGGCCATTTTTCTCTCCTATGCTTAGTGAGGAGTGAAAAGACAGCTTCCTGCAAATTTATTTCAAGGAAGAGTGATCGGAAGCTCATTTGTGAAGGAGGTGCGTGGGGAACACAGCTTCCATTTGGTGTTTAGTGCCACCTAATGAAACTCTGAGAGGTAATGTCACTAAAGCACTACTGAGGAGGCCGTGAGCACAGAACATTGAAAAATAAAAAAGAATGAAAGAGAGGGTCTAGTAAAGAGTAGTGAATGTGTCAGAAGTAGCTGTGGCATCTTAGTACTGCCTCTATAGTTCTTGAATTCTTTTTTAGGAAACCATTTTCATCATCAACTACCAAAAATCTTTCACACAGTGTGTGCCATGCTCTGTGTAAAGGACTTTACATGCATTTCATTCAAACCTCCCAACAACCTAGAGGGAAAGATGTAGGCCTAAGAGGTTGAGCAGTTTGTCTTCAGACCACAGTTTTAGCAATTGTCTCCACCTGCATTTGAAGCCAAGACGTTTTGCTCTACTTATTGATGCCCCTTGTCAAAGAACATTTTGAAGTTGTTGCTAGCCAGAGAAAATAGTAGCAAATGACATGCTTATGACATGCTCATTTTGAAAATAAGGATGAAGTATGCAATTGATGATATCGGCAGCTAATTTAAGAAATCTGTTAGTGATGTGGTGCTAAAAATGGTGTCATTTCCCATTCTGATTGACAACTTGAGGTATAGAGCATCAATGATATGTTTTTAATATTAAGATCACCAAATCTTGAAAGAACATCTGATATTTATAGTAAACCTAATGTTACAAACTGGAAGAAATACAGTAAAAAATGTACTGTGCATTAGATCCAACAGTATTTTTTGTGGGATAAAAAGAGAAATGTGAAGAGAAAGATTTGATAGATTTTTATTATTTTTCAAAAATGAATAAATTTTTCTAGTTTATAGGGACTTTACATATCTAAAGTCTAAAAAAAACAACAGGAAGATCAAAAGAGGCCTCTTCTTTTAGTGGTAGAATGCTCACCTTCCATGCGGGAGACCTGCGTTTGTTTCCCGGACCATGCACCCTCCCCTCCCCCAAAAAGGTCTCTTCTAAATCCCTATGCTATCTTTTTAACAGACATCATGTAGAAGCAGTGTCCCTAAACACTGAATTATTCTTGGCCTTGCTTTTTCAATGGGTGTTTTTTTAGAAGCACTGTTTAAAAAACTATGTCTTAGAGTAAAACAAATTAAAAACTTGGACAAGTAGAGTCTTGATAAAGAATATGTTCTCTTATAGAATTTGTTTCAAATACCAAATACTAAAATATTAATTTATAATTAAATTCTAGTTTTTGGAAAATGATTCACTTATTTCAGTATATTGTTATATAGTGTTAGGGATTTATTACACACCTACAAATGATTTTATGAAAAATATGACATTTCATATAGAGGTAAATTCTGAAATGTTTTTATTGGAGAAGAGATATTTATTAGATCATTCAATGCTAGTTTTTATGCTAGACTATTTTTTCCTTTGGCGTATTTATTTAGTCAGGAAAAGAATAAATGAAATATAAATTATCAAATTAAAATTTAGGTTATTGAGCACTTAAACAGTGGTTCATTATTAATTTAAATTTCTGGAGAATATGAAGAAAAGCTATTCATTATACCTGATCTTGTGTCTGTTTAAAGATCAAGTATTAAATTTCTAACTTAGATCTCCAGTGTCAACTGTGAGTGTTACAATTTAGAATGGAGTATTAGTTATGTAAGCCTATCTTACAAAGTATTAGAATAGTAGAATGAAAAGTAGTAAAACACACTAGAAAATCCCAACATATTACACGTCAAAAAAAGTGAAAAGAAAACAAAGCATAGCTGTGTATCCAATGGGCACATGTTGTTATGCAAGGAAAAGGGGAAGAAAAAAACTGCATAGACTTGAACAAATATAAATGTTTTGAACTTAACAGTTTTAATCTAGATTGAATGTAATATGAGGATCGCTATAAAAATAAGAAGGTTTTATTGGTTTTTATTTAATTCCCTCTGACCCCCAAATCTGTGAGATACTGAAAAAAAATTCATAAACATATAAATGCTCTAATGATACTGAACCATGGATAGAGGCTTTAGGGAAAGAATGATGTAGCTGAGCAAAGAATTAGTTGTACTACTTATAAGCAGGTAGAGCAAATCTAAGTCACAGAAAAAAATGACATAAAATGATAATCAAGAAGAAAAATTACCGGTTCTGTTATCTATATAGTATATTTTTGAATAGTAAGAATGTCACATGAAATGGTAAAGACCTGCAAAAAAAAGAGACCATCATACAGAACATAAGAAAAGTTCCCTTATTTGAAACCTAATTTTATTATGAATATTAGAAAGTGTTTCAGAAAAGCAGGAGTGGAACTAAAGATTCTTACATGTTAGGTTTTTAAACCTAAAATGCAGAATTTACAATATAATTTAGAAAAGGAAGATCAAGAACTATTTCAGTCCTTATTCCTTAGACTTTGAAAAAATAGGAAGACTTCATGATACGGCTGTCATTAGAGTGTACTACTTGAACAAACTGAATATCTTTTAGGGCAAAGAAAGAAACATTTGAGGTCTCAGGAAACCTCAAATCACTTCATAACATTATTACAGAGATACAAATAGATTTGAGAGTATATGATTGAAAGATACTTAAGAGATAAATGAATTAAAATATTAAGAAAAGATTTGATCGTATGAAATAAAGCCAGTTTAATAAAAATTCTTGTTAATAACAAATGGAAGCTATAAACATAGAATTGTGTAATGGAATTCATATTTCTAAATTAAAGTAATGAATTGTGCTTTGGACAATAAAGGTTAAACTGAAAAGTTACATTTCAACCTTCCAAGCAAGCTCAAAATACATTTAGTTAATAATAAAAATAATGAAAACAGCTGAATTAGAGTTTAGCAGTGTTAAGAATGTTTGAAAAATAGAGAGGTAATCTGCTATAAAATGAAATAAAATATAATGTGTACCACAACCAGTAAGTAATTGGTGAAGGAGAGCTAAGAAGAACAATAACAATATAAATTTATAGTGTGTTGGCTTGAAACAGAGCTGTTAATGTAATAACTAATGTAGTAAATAATGTTATTACATGAACAGTCTGAATCCTTGTGTTAAAGAAAATTGTAGACAAAAATCCCATAGTCTGTTGCCAAAAGGGAAGTACTTAAAATTTAAGACATAAAGACACTAAACCTTCAAGGTTTTTCACATACATATAAGTAAAGAGTGAAGCAGGAAGTAGGTGGTTATGTATATTTTTTTAAGATTCTGTAGTAGAAATCATTAAGTATGCTAGACGAGGACATTATATAATAGTAAAAGGTTAATAAAGCAAAGTGAAAAAATGATAGAATTTTATTTGAACCAAATGCTGCTGTTCATTTTTATCCTTAAAAATGAGATAAGAAAATTCTAGCAAGACATTTAATAAGAACTTATTACATAACTGAAGATAATACAAACAATGACAAATTAGTAATCAGTAGGTCTTCACTCTGGTTTGTCTGGAACCCAAGGACTATATAGTTAGGGGAACCATCTCTGATCCCCCCACCCATGCATCCAGGATACATTCCATTACCAAAAGAGTTTGAAGATACTTCATTGTGCTACAATGATTAATAAGCTACAAAGTTGGATATGCAATAAATAATGTGGAGGGGGATTTAACATCGTTACAGAGAATAAGGTTTTTTTTTTTTACCTGTACAAGAACCCATTTAAAAAATACAATGTGTAAGAACCCATTTAAAAAATACAATGTGTGTAGTGATTTAATAAATATTTAAAAAAAAACAATTTTTATGATGTTGGAATCTGTCAATGGATGTAAACAATAGCTTCATCTTGCTTGCTTTGTTTTTCTCATTACCTGATATTTGAAGTCTACCTTCACTTTGAAATTTATGGTTCTCTTTTTTTGCATCTTCTCCCAAGTGTGTGTATTTATTTTCTACGATACTTTTGCCTTTTTGCCTCTATCTTGGCACTAAGCATATTCTACTTTGTATTATGCTAGTGAATCATATCTTTTTAAAATATTTTAAAAATTAATAAACAAAAATATTAACTTTCTGTGTGTGCGCATTTTATGTAATGACCACCACCACAATTAGGATACAGATTAGTTCCATCACCTAAAATCTTCCTCATGCCATCCCTTCATTGTTACAGTCTCCCCCTACCTCTAAACACTGGCAACCACTGGTTTGTTCTCTATCCACTATAGTTTTGTCTGTTTAAGAACGTGCAGGATTCCTATAAATGGAATCACAGTATGTAACCTATTGAATATGGCTATTTTTTACTCAGGATAATGCCATTGATATCCATACAAGTTATACGTATAAGTGTTTCATTTCTTCTTTTTTTAATTGCAGAGCAGTATTCTATTGTATGGCTGTATCAGAGTTTGTTTATTCTGCTGTTGAAGGACATTTGAATTGTTTCTGTTATTTGCTGATAATAAACAGCTGTATGAATATTTGTGTACAGATTTTTGTGTGAATGTGTGTTTTTTTTTAATTTAGGGTAAATACGTAAGAATGATATTCCTAAGTTTATGTTTAACAAAAAAAAACCAAAACAAAAAAAACCTTGCCAAATTGTTTTCCTGAGAGGCGGTACCATTTAGCGTTCTCATCAGCAGTGTATAAGGGTCCAGTTCTTCCATAGTCTTCCAGCACTTGGTATTGTCGGTATTTTTCACTTGAGCTATTCTAAGAAGTGTGTAGTGCTGTCTCAGCGTGATTTTAATTTCCATTTCCCCAGCGGCGAATGATGTTGAACATCTTCATGAGCTGTTTTGCTATCTGTATCTTCGATACCTTCTTTAGTGGAGTATTGAAGTTTTTCGTCCATTATTTCACGGGCTGATTTGCCGTTTATACATTCTCTTTGGTAGTCTGTTTTTTTTTTTTTTTTTTTTTTTTTTTTTTTTTTTTTTTTTTTTTTTTTTTTTTTTTTTTTTTTTTTTTTTTTTTTTTTTTTTTTTTTTTTTTTTTT
>PVIY010005339.1:0-38846 GCA_004026745.1 Myrmecophaga tridactyla | reverse complement strand
TTGATAAGTTTTTAGCTTTTAACAATGTCACAGAAAGTAATCTTAATTAATGTTGATGAAATTCATTTTTTTAAATGGATTTGATTGGGTGTTATGGCTAAGAACTTGTCACCAGACCGAAGGACATAGAAATTTTCTCCTAGAAAATTTTATAGTTTTAGTCTAAGATACATGTTGAATTGATTAGTTTTTGAATGAGGTGTGAGTTTTAGGTTGAGGTTCTTTTTTTTTTTTGCGTATGGGTGTCAAATTGCTCCAACATGTTTTGTTGAAAATGCTCTTTCTCTAGTGAATACTTTTTGCATTTTCATCAAAAAAAAAAATCAGTGGTCTATACTTTGCGTCCCATTGATCTGTGTGTCTATCCCTACCCCAGTACCTTGCTCTTTTAATTACTCTAGCGTTATAGTTTAAATCTTTAAATTGGGTTGTGTGGTTACTTCCGCTTTATTGTTCTTTTTCACAATACTTTTACCTTTTGTAATTTCTTTGGCTTTCTAGATAGATTTTATAATCAGTTTATCTTTATTTACAGAAAAAATCCTTTTAATTTTTTTGGTATTTCGTTAAATCTACAGATACATTTGGAGAAAATTCACAATTTTACAATTTTGAATCTTTTAATCCACGAATACAGTGTATATCTATTTCTTTAAGTCTTTGATGTCTTTCGTCAGTGTTTGTAGTATTTAGCATATTGATCCTGTATAAGTTTTTGTTTATTTGAAGTTATTGAAAATCTTACTGCTTTTTTAATTTTGGCTTCCGACTCTATGTTATTAATATATAGAAATATGATTGACTTCTGTATGTTGACCCTGTATCCCATGATCCTGGAAAATTCACTTTTTGGTCAATTTTTGGGAATATTCTTTATAGTCACATCATCTGCAATAGGGTCTGTTTTATTTCTTCATTTGCAATCTGTATGTCTTTTAATTTCTTTTTCTTACTGTGCTGATTTAGAACTCCAGTACTTTACTGAACAGGAATGGTGAGACGATATTCTTGACTTGTTCCTGATTTTAGGGGAGAAGCCTTCTGTCTTTCACCATTTTGTAGCTATAGTTTTTTTATAAATGTTCTTTATCAAGTTGAGAAAGCTCCCCTCTAGTCCTAGTGTACTGAGCATTTTTGACAAGGATGGGTGTTAAATTTTACACATGCTGTTTTTCTTTTTACATAAATTCATATGGTCAGGTATTTTTCTTCTCTAATTCTTAATATAGTGGGGTGCGTTGATTTTCAACTATTGAGTAATTCTTGCATTCCTTGAATCAAACTTACTTGGTCATGGTGTGTTCTTTTTATATTTTACTGCATTTGATTTGTTTTTTTTTTTTTGTGGAGAATTTTTACATCTATGTTCACAAGGGCTATGGCCTACGGTTTTCTTCCTTTTTTTTACAGCTTTTGTCCAGTTTTGGTATGAGGGTAATGCTGGCCTCATTAAGTGGTTGTGAAGTATTGCTTTCTTTTCTGCTTTCTGGAAGTAAATGTGAAGAATTGATCTTATTTAAGTGTTTTTCAGAATTCTCCAGTGAAACCATCTGGGCCTACAGATCTCTTTGTCAGAAGAGTTTGTTTTGTTAGGTTTTCTTTTTACCATGAATTTACTTCCTTTAATAGTTGTAGGATTACCCTGGTTATCTTTTTCATCTTAGGTGAGTATTAGTAGTTTCATTTTTTAAAAGGAATTGCTCAGTTTCATTTAAGTTGTCAAATTTGTGTGTATAGTGTTGTTTATAATATCCCCTTTATTATACTTTTAATGTCTGTATGTTCTAAAGTACTATCCCTTTTCATTATTGATATTGGTCATTTTAATCTCTCTCTCTCTCTCTCACTCAAGCAGTCTTACTAGAAGTTTATCAATTTTATTGACCATTTCAAAGAAAAGCAGCTTTTGGTTTCATTGATTTTTCTTGATTATTTTTCTGTTTTCAATTTCATTGAATTCTGCTCTTTACTTTATTCGTTTCTTCTGCTTGCTTTGGGTTTAGTTTGCCCTCTTTCTGTTTCTTTTAGCTGAAAACTTATTTACTTAAACTGTTCTTCTTTTGTAATACAAGCATTTACTGCTATAAATTTCTCACAAAGCCCTGCTTTGACTGCATCCCATTAGTTTTGAGACATATATTACATATGAATTCACTAAAAATGTCATCAGTTCATGTTTTAATTTTTGCTTTCAAATGACAACACATGTTGAAGAACTCTGAAAGAGTCTAGAAAGAACATACTTTCCCAGATACCTTTTTTTTCTCTCTTTTTGTTCCTGATAGTCTGTTTCCTTCTTGTATGATTTCTCCTTCTTTCTGAAGATCTTCCTTTAACAAGTCTTATTGAATAGGTATGCTGGCTATGGATTCTCTTGGTTTTTCTTCACCTCAGAATGCATTTATTTAGCCTTCATTCCTACAGAATATTTTTACTGGACATAGAATTCTGGAGTGACATTTCTTTTTATTTAACATTTCAAAAAAGTTGTGCCAATATTCTCTTGTCATCATCATTTCTGATGAGAAATCTGCAGTCATGTGAGTGATTGCTTCCCCTTTAGATAATGTATTGTTTTTCTCTTGTTCCTTTCAAGATTTTTGTTTGTTTATTTTTAGTTTTCAGCACTTTAATTATAATGTGTCTGTGCATTGCTTTTCTTTTTTTTTTTTTTTCTTCTTATTGGGAGATTCACTAAATTTTGTGGCCATTGGATTATAGCCGCATAAAACTTGGGAAATATGAACTGCAATTTTCATAAGATGCTTTTACAGCACAGCATTCTTACTTCACTACATCTGGTACACTGATGCCCTCTGTTTGCTGTAAATTGTTACAAAAGTGCTTGCCTTACTGGAGCATTTTGAGGATATCAGTATTTTTGTTTTAGCAGGCCATCTTCTGGGCCTCTGGTTCTCAGCAGCCTCTGGTGAGTTGTGGGTACAATGTCAGATCAGTTTTCAGTAGCCAAAGTGCTATTCATGTCTTTCCCGTGTATGCTCTGTCCAGTGTCCTAGAGTTGACTTTCCAGAGTATTTATGCTGTTTAGTGGCCACATTCACATATGTGCAAGTTAGGAGTGAGCCGAGAAGTTTATCAACAACCTTCGGTACTGGCTTTCCCAAGCTCTTCTCGCTCCATGATCTATCTCTCTTCTACTTTCTGGTTCTCTAGGCCTTTCCTTTTCTGGTTCCCTGACCAGAGAACTGGGCCTTTATTTACCACCCTCCTGCCATGTATCTCTGTCTAGGACCAGTGGGGAGAAGACAGGGGAAAAAAAGGAGCAGGTTCACCTACGCTCTTGGGATTGCAGCTCATCTGCTTGGACAGGAAGGGTCTTCATAGTTTTAGGTCCCTGCTGGTGCTGCTGCTGCTCACGTCACTGCACAATTGAATTGCAGATGTGTTGGGGCAGGAGAAAACCGAGAAAAAAAAAGGGCATTTTCCACACTATCAAAGTCAGGAGACCCATTTCCCACTCACCAGCCTTAACTAGGGGGATGCTCCTGGGGTTTTTTTTTGTCTGCACTAATGCCATCTTCTGGGTTTTGGGCTACTTTGCATTTAGATCAGGGTTACTAGAGATGAAAACTGAAGAAAAATCACTACAGGTTTAGTGGTAGTTTGAATTCTAACCTTTAGCTGCTCCATTGTTTCAGTCTAAATTTTATAGCTGCATTCAGTGGGAGAGACAGGGTCTGTTTACTCTCTCATATCTGTTTCTTTAATGGTTATATTTCTATTGAGTTTTGGTTTTATTTTTTCCTGAATTGTTTTGGTAAATGATGTATTTTTCTAGGAACTTACCTAACCCTCCTAAGTTTACAAATTTATTGGCATGATTATGTTTGTGGTATTAGCTTTTCTTTTTCAAAATCCCTCCTGAATCGATGGTATTGCTCTCTTTTTTGTAATTTAACTATTTTGCCAAAAGCTTGTATATTTTATCATCTTTTTTCCTCAAAGAACAAGCTTTTTTGATTATCACTTATTTTGTCTATTAAATTTTTAAATTTATTTTTCTTTTTTAACCTTTTAATTTCAGATTTATAGTTTGCAAAAAGAGTTCCTGCATGTCCTTCACTCACCTTCCCCAACTGGTAGCATCATATAAAACCATAGTACAATTATCAATACCAAGAAATTAAAATTGATACATTAATCTTTAGACCTTATTCATTTTTTTTCTTCCAGTTGTCCCACTAATTTTTCTCCTCCAAATACAGGATGACCTCATATATTTTGTTATCTCTTTTAATCTCCTTTAATCTGGAACAGTTGTTTAGTTTGTCTTTTATGCTCTTGGCAGTTTTGAAGAGGACTAACCAGTTATTTTATAAAATGTCCCTCAATTTGAGTTTGTTTTCTCATGATTAGATTAGTATTATATATTCCTTAACAGGGTTATTGCAGAACTGATTTTGTGCTCTTCCCAGTACTTTATCAAGAGGTATATGATGTTACGATGCCTCATTACTGGTGATGTTAACTTTGATCATTTGTATAATAAAGGTGGTTATCTTTTAGGTTATTCTACCATAAATTTACTGTTTGTCTACTTGTGATTGATAAATGTCTTGTGAGGAAATTTGTTGAGAGCGTGCAAATACCTTATTTCTCATTATCTGTTTACCCACTCATTTTACAATCCTATCATTCCTCTACATTAGAATTCAACTGCAAGGAAGAATGTCCCATCTCTCCCATTTTTAAAATTTATTCAGTTATTTATATTGTCATGGACCATGGATATTTATTTTTTCCATAGGTTAGATTGTATTACCATCTATTTTATTGTTTGTCTTATAATTTCTTTGTCCAGGCCCAGGAATCAGCCGTTTTTGCAAAGAGCCTGGTTTCTTTTTATTGGAAAATGGTAGTTAGAAACCATGAAATGAGTGCCTATTTGTACTTGAAGATTTCCTTTTAGGCTCTTTCAGCCAACAATCCATTTGTTTGTTTGTCTTTTCATTACTTTCTGTTCATAACTTTATTTTTGCAATTTATTAATTGGGTACATAGCTAACTCATTTCTCCGTGTTCTTAAAGTATAAATATTTAATGCTATAAATTTCCTCCAGCTACCATTTTCATTCATTAATTTATTCTCTTAATATTTAATGAATGCCTTGGAGGCCCTATTCTAGGTGCTTGGAACACACCCAAATAAAACAAAATATTTCTATCTTTGTGGCGCTTAAGGTTCTAATAGGGAGAAAAAAGTAATGAATAAGCTCTTTAACTGCATCCTAACTTGTTTTGATGTGTGATATTTTCATTGTTTGCTTCTTAACTATTTGTTAATTTCATTTGTGATTTTTTTTGCCCTAGGAATCATACATTTATGGTCAGAGAACATGGTCTTAATGTTCATTCTTTGATGTTTGTTGAGCTTGCTTTCTGGACTAGAATATGGTCACTTAACAAAAAAAAAAAAAACACATTTTTTTAAATATAGTTTTGAAAAGGTATGCTCTTTGTTTTGTTAGTAGTTTTTGTCTATCTTACATAAAACTGTTATATTGTGTTGTTTCAATCTATTAGTTTCAGTTCAGTCTGTTTTTTTGTCTGCTTGCCTTTACTTTATGGATATGTATTAAAATATTCCACTATTTTAGTTGCTCTGTCAAATTTTTCTTTTAATTCTAGGTTATGATTTATAAATTTGCAGACTACATTATTATATACCATCAAGTTCATAATTGCGGTATTCCTCTGAGGGAATCATTCCTTTTATGATTATGTTAATCTGACTTTATATTTAATAATTCTTCTTTCATTGGACATTTTATTTTGAAAAATACGTGTTCCAGCCTTCTTTTGTCTAATTTTTGGTTTTTAAATTTATTTTCTATTTTTTCAGTTTCTCTGCATTTCTCGGTTCTAAGGTGTGTCTCTTAAGACAATATATGTATATATAATATATATATTTTTTATACTGTTTCTTTAGCTGAATTTATTTTAATTGCTGATATTTTTATTAAACGTAAGATGTCACTGATTATGAGATGTATCAGCATTTTATGTACATATGTTGAGGCCATGTTAGCATAGCAGATGTTTAAAAATTCATTATGGTTTCGTTTTCCTCTTGGGTTATTCCTTTTATGTTTATGTAGGGCCAACTTTATCTGTAATTCTGCCCATTAAACTATGACGTAATACCTTAACAGTATCTTAACTCGTCATTTAGTCATGCCAGTCTTTCATTGCTTTGAAATTTCTTTTATCTATTTTAAGGTATTAGGAATTTTTTCCTACCTTAAGTTGTTTTGTTTGGTGTGTAATAGGTATTCCTTTTGCCTATTTATCAGTAACAAAATGTAAGATGGTTTCATCTGTGGGTATCTCTCTTTCTTGGAACTCATAGAATACTCTTTTGTTCCTTTCCAAGAAAATACAGAGTTGTGGTCATTGCTTAATGAACATTTTTTTCAACTAATATCAAATTTGTGCTACACTACTGTTTTAACTGGTTAGCTAATTAATTATTCTACATATACAATAACTTTTCTTTTCATTGGAAAATAATTGTAAATGACATTTAAACTTAGCATATAACACTATCATTAATGCACATCACTCTGTTGGAGTAAGGCAGTTGAACACCTAGACTAAGTTTGTGACTGCAGGCAGTGATGACTACACCATGACAATTCTAAGATGTCATCAGTGATAAGATGCATTCAGATTTCAGAGATGTTAAAATCTGAAAAAAACTGATATAATCAGGCATTTTAATTTATTTTTATTTTCATCTTTAATAGTGCTTTGTCTCTGGGATTCCTGTGGGTCTAAAATATCATTTGAAGGGGCTGGGCTGTTTCTCCCCAGTCTCAGGAACCATACTAGTAAAAGTTGCTTGCCATACAGTGAGAAGAAAGTCTTATTTCACCCCTTCTTCCATAGGAGTTCCAGGACTCCTTCCCTTTATATATTTTATTCAGTTTTCCTCTATCGTAGATCTGGACAGTCCATTCTTCTGCAGTGCCTTTGGAACTACTACTACTGCCTGGGTGAAAAATGAAATATCTTTACATGAGTAAAGATGGAAAGGAAATTTTAATTGATATAAATATAGTTCAGTTTCTTTGTTGCTATGAAGACATCTGGTTCACAATTTATATATAATATCAGCTAGAATTGATCATTTTAATCTTAATTTCTTCAAATTGCAAACCTCAAAATTGGGGAAATGGTTAAGAAAATTCTGCAACAGTTGGCTCAACCATAAAATAGGATTTATATACTTGAGTAAATCTGTAATGTACTTTTCACACCTAAGATGTGAAATAATGGAGAAAAGAGAGCAGTTGATAGGCGAAAGAAAAGGTTGAACATTTGGTAATGAAAAGAGAACAGAGGTATTTGATAAATAAACTGAAACTGTACCTGAAGAATTTGATCTTGTTCTCAATTGAAGGCCCAGTTTTTGGTTATATTCAATACTAGTTCTGCCTGTTCCCTGCTCCCCCTTCTGTTCCCTTAAAACATCATCTTAGCTAACATTTAAAGCAGTGCCTGGCATATTCTAGCATCTTGATAAATAGTGGCTAGTTGAATGAATGAAGGAGTAAATGAATGAATGAAGAGAATAAATGAATGACAAAATTCTAGACTTTCACAATACAAATAAATATGCATACAAACTTCTCTTATTGCGATTGAAAGCAGTAATATTTTAATAACTTAGATAATAAGATAATATAGAGGGAAGGATTAATTTGTTCTAAAATATTTGAATACTGGAATTTTTAAAAGTTGGATTACTCATCATAAATGCAAATGGGAAATAATTAAAATAGAGTAAGGTAATAACTTGTTATTGAGTTGAACTTATAGTTTATGAAAAAATGATGGCTGGTAACCTCAGAAAATGAATTTATAAGACTTTATTCTCATTTAACCTGGTTTATTGTAGAAGTCTTCCAGGAAAACTTCTAGAATTCCCTACTCAAAATGTATCAGATTTTAATTATAGACTCTAATTTAGAACAGGTGGATTGTGCTATATATCATCTCTTGAGATTAATAACGTTTATGTAGAAAATATTTTCTTCTTCATTTTAGATCTGTGTAGTTAATATTGTTGTTTGTTGGGTTCTGTGTTTAAATATTTGAATACAGTTTGTTGTAAAAGTGTTATCTGTGGTGTCATATGGATTTGCATTTCAGTACTCAATCTGCCACTTCTTAGTGAATTATTCAACTTCTCTAAACTTTAGCCACATCTAACATTTTGTGTAAGAAGGAGATGATACCAGTGGTGAGAGACCATTGTGAAGCTTAAATGTATAAATACATGTAAAGTGCTTAGCTAAGTGTCTGGAATCTGCTAGGTATTCAGTCATCGGAAGCAATTATTTTTTTTCCCCCACTGTATTTTTTTTTCTTGCAGCTTTTCCCATAAATAAACCTGATAAAGATGCAAGCCATGTAATAAAAGTGGTAAGTACCACTCATAAATTTGCATTTCACATATTTTTGACTTTTTTCTTTCCTTTTATATTCATTTTACTTTGGAAAATTGTCATCTGAATTTTTATAATTATTTACTCCTCACTAAAGTAGTGGTATTAAATTGAATGAGTCTTTGTTCTGTATTGGCATCTGTCATCCTTCTGTCTTATTATCTTATATGTCATCTATCTATCTATCTATCTATCTATCTATCTATCTATCTATCTAGCGTAACTCTAGATAGAAAGGTCTTTAAAGGTAGGGCTAAACTTTTATTTATACATTTGAGTCCCCTATGCCTGGTACAATGAAATGCAGTACAGTAGACACTTAGTAAAGGTGTCATGTTTGAGTGAACCACCAGAGTAGTTTTTGGTGTGTTCATCCTCATGTACATTTTACCACACCGTGTTTGTACGTGTGAGTGTATATACATGTGCTTTTGGTAAGTGCTTTCCATAAAAAGACTAATTTCATGTGTCAGACTATATAAAGATAGCTATTGCAAGATTTCAAATTTAAAATTGACATTCAAATTTAAAATTGAGATTCTTCAGGTTTATTTAGTGCTTTACTGAGAATTTAGTGAAAATTTGTTGCTTTTGTTTTACTAAAAAGGATTCAAGTATTATTACATATAATTAAGTATACTCATATTTTCCCAGTTGAAATCCCGATTCCATGTTTTTAATTGTTTCTTTCCTAGTAAAATTATTCTTTTCTTTCATAGGAATATCAAGAAAATGGTCCATTGTTTTCAGAACTTAAATTTTATCAGAGAGCTGCAAAAACAGATTGTAGTAAGTAAAATTAACAAAGCAAGCAACTTCTACTATCCTTTGATTGTTAAAGTGTGTGTTAATATTTTGGTCTTTTTTTGGTCTTCTGGAAAATTCTTCTCAAGAAATTTTATTGTAAAATGATATGCTTATCTACTATAACATTTAAGAACACGACAAGTGTTGAACAAATCTCGATATGGCATACGTAATGGGTTACATATTTTAAGTAATAGTTGTTTCTGCTACTTAACATAAAATG
This sequence comes from Myrmecophaga tridactyla, assembly GCA_004026745.1. NCBI lineage: Eukaryota > Metazoa > Chordata > Mammalia > Pilosa > Myrmecophagidae > Myrmecophaga > Myrmecophaga tridactyla. The sequence continues at coordinate 29,345 of PVIY010005339.1, read as the reverse complement.
TTGGGTTGTTAACCTAAGCAATGAAGAATTATCTAGGCCTGAAAAAATAGTAGAATGAAAGTACTTCTTTAGAGTAATCTGTTTTGTTCGGAAGGATTTAAGGAAAATACATGTAATGGGCAGTAGATGTATCAACAAAAGTGATGATCTTAGAAAGGTGATTAGACATTAAGTTCAAGCAAGTAAGTTAGAAATGTTAGAAACTTGAAGATTGGGAAATAAATTTGAGCAAATATCACATGCAAGTAATAGCAAGATAGAGGATTTAAATATGAAATAATATGAGCCTACACTGAGAAGAATAAAAGCATTTTATATGATCTAGTTGGGCTAAGTAAACACTAAAGAGATTGATATGAGTAATGACTGTGTTATAGTGAAGGTCCTTGTGTCATGTTTAGGGAAAAGAATGATGGTTCTGGCATCAATAATTAACTTTGTTTTCCTTAATAAATCCTTATAAACATAAGACTGTATTTTTTCCTAACCGCTTAAACTATGTCACAGTGATAAATAGAATCCATTAAATTTGATTGTTTATCGGTAGAGCTGTCTTAAAGAGTAAACATATATGGTAAAAAAGTAAGACAATTAAATAAGCCAGTTCATTATTTAAGTGGATTTGATCTTTTAAAACTAATTTTAATCAAAACAGTTTCTCTGTAACATAATTTCAGGGTAAGGTGATTTTTCTGCCCAATTTCTATTTTTCAGACTACCATGGCTTTAGATTTTGAGGGAAAAGGGAAGAAAAATTCATCTCTCTACTGAATCTTTGGTAGTTAACATATGCTATATTTGGAAGTTTAGCTAGCATTTAAGGGAATAAAATGTTTTTCTTGATGGAAACATTTGTAAATGTGATCCCAAAGTATTATGTACAGTTTTGACATTTATTTTTGTTACAGTTTGATTCACTTTAAAAATGTCTGTACATGTTTTGTGTTAATTATGGTGAAGCTTTTAGATAGAAGTATTTGATTTTAATCCCTAGCTTCTATGCAAAAGTAAGAAATAGTTTTCTAAATAATATGGACTGTTTTTCTTGTTAACTTTGTCTTTGTAGTCAAAAGGTGGATAGCACTCAAGCAACTTGACTATTTAGGAATTCCTCTGTTTTATGGATCTGGTCTGACTGCATTCAAGGGAAGAAGGTAAAATGGAATTTTTATTATAATCAAATATTGCCCTGTATCTATTCCTTATGTGTTGTGTAGTAGCTATCTATTGTTAACATAACAAATTACCTGAAATTTAGGGGCTTAAAATATCAGGTACATATTATTCTCTCAGTTTCTGCCAATCAAGAATCAGAGAGTGTCTTATCTGGATGCTTGTGGCTCAGGATCTCTCATAAAAGATGTAGTTAGCTTTCTACTAGGCAAAACCACCTCAAGGCTCAATAGAGAAAGGATCTGCTTCCGGGCTCATTCATCTGGCTGTTGGTAGGCCTTAGAAGACCCACTTCTAAACTTAGTCACGTGATTGCTTGCAGGCCTCAGTTTCTCACGCTATGGGTTTCTCCATAGGCTTCCTGAGTGTCCTAAAGGTAGGGCATCTGGCTTTGCCGAGAAGAATGCAATAGAGAGTGATGAAACTCAGTGTTTTTGTAATCTAATCTTGGAAGTGATAGCACTTCTGTATTCTTTTTGCTAGAAGCAAGTCGTTAAATCTACCCCACACTTAAGAGAGGGGAGCTAATTAAGCTCCCTTTCTTGAAGGGTGGAGCAATAAAAAATTTGTGGGTTTTTTAAACTTTGAAATGTGACTTGTCATCTTATATAAATTCATAAATAGTGAAAAAAGAGGAAAAACTGTAATTTGTAAGGTACCTATTTTGTAGCAGGGATTTTCAGATACACTATCTCATTTTGTCCTTTCAACTTATTTCATAGATTAGAAAATGGACTTAGAGGATACTACTTTATCTTTAGAGATAAAGACCATAAATAAAAATAAAATAAACAACAATCTTGAAACAAACAAAAGGGTTGTCAAAAAGAGACTGAATGAGTAAAGTATGGTACCTTCACATTATGTAGTATTCTTTAGCTCATTAAAATCATCAATTAGTGCTATACCAGTTGACTTGGAAGGATTTCAGTGAGATACTACAAAAAAAAGTAAGATGCAGAAAAGTACATATAATAAGGTCACATTTTTGTAAAATAGACTAAAAAGTTCTTGTATGTATAAGTGTGCTGTTTGTATGTATATATACAAAAATAGATCTAGAATGGGGGCTGATATGGGTATGTAGGTGAAGGGCAGAAATAAAAAGGATTGGGGTGTGGGCACCAAACAGAAAAGAAAAAATTACATTTTAAAAAGGCATGTATGTTACGATAACATTCATGCATGTATATAAAATAAAGGTCAATGAATGTATAGAGAAAACAGATATGATTTTATAAGGTTAGAGACAAATATAAATAAAATTTTCTGTGGATAAGTAGTTCAAGGTCATATGGAAAGAGGGAATGCAATCACAATATATTAAATACAGGCTTATCTAATTTAAGAAGTCTGTTCTCTTTTCATGATGTAAGATACCGTGATTGGTTCAGCACAGCCATCTCTTCCGTTATAAAAATAACACAAAGTAAATACTTAGTATTATCTTTCTGCAAAACATCAGTGTTATTAATGTACATGCATTCTCTAGCCGTTCAGATTGCATCATACTTGGTTGTTAGCTTGAGAGTAGTTTTCCTTGTGTCAAATTCATTAATAGACAGTATCAAGCATTCCTATCTCAGTAAGATCTCTTTTTGATGCCTCTTTTTTATAGTTACAGATTTATGGTAATGGAAAGACTAGGAATAGATTTACAGAAGATCTCAGACCAGAATGGCACTTTTAAAAAGTCAACTGTCCTGCAGCTAGGTATCCGAATGGTAAGGCATGGCTTAATTCACATACTCTGTTTTCAGATTATTTACTTGTTACAATACACAAATCTTTACCCTTTGTGGAATTATTCAAGTTTGATGGATTATTGCCCTAGGAATGCCAGTTATTGAGAGTAGAGCCTATTTTAGTGCAGTGAATAGTAGTGGGCTGTCTGAGTGACAGAATGTGCTGTGTTTGGCACCGCAATCTTAATTAGGTATTGGTTTTACAGACTTTTTTTTCCCCCTCACAGCTTTCTTTACATAGCAGAAGTTTACATTGCTGTAAGCGTAAGCTCTCTTGTCAGTCATATCTGTAACAAGGCAAAATATATTATTTTCCATATTAAATATATGATATAGGGATGCTATAAAATTTTTGCTATGAGTTTGGGATAGTGGCATTCTTAGTTGTGCCCAGTAAGAAGCAATGAAATCTTAATAGCACCTATGAATGCATTTTATTTATGCCATGTATTTGTCTTATCTGGTTTCAGTTTGGTTTGCCTAAATCTCACTTTATTTTTTCCATTATAAATAAAATGAAACTACTTGGGGCAGTTTGAGATGTGGTGTATAGAGCGCATTAATTTATCCATTCATCCATCTCTCCAGCCAACAAATATCTATTGATCGCTGTTATGTATCATGCAAAAAAAAAACAAAAAAAAACAAAAAAAACTCAGGGGCATCAAAAATGAAGCTAAGGAGTTTTCTTTCCCTGTACAGAAGTAGAATGTCTTTCCCTGTGTTCATGAACATGGTATTTTGTTCTGGGGTCCCCAAGTCTTGACTTGTAATTATAGCATGGCTGAAGAGTAGCTGAGTGGACTGCTTAATTATTTTACTGTAGATCTCTTTAACTTCATTCTTTCTTTCTCTTCTTTTCATAGTTTAATTTGGCCACAGGGCTGTCAGGAGCTTAGGTGTTATTGAATTCAGGTTCCCTTTTGTTAGAGGTTCAGTTAAAACACTTGAAATTTGTGGGTGCACGAGTGGTTCAGTTGTAGAATGCTTGCCTTTCATGCAAGAGACCTGGGTTCAATTCCTGTACCATGTATACACACACATGCACACACAAAAAAACTTGCAATTTGAGGATCATTTTATGAACTTTTTTCCACAATAAATGACCAATAGATGGGATTAATTTAGCATCAGACAATTAATGTGTAATTGTGAAGTACATTACTTTGTCGTAGTTAATATAAAACAGGTACATTTTTATTGTGTATTCAAAATGTTCAAGTGATCATGAGTTCTTAATAGACAGTGGTATAACCTTATATTATCTGTTTCTTTTCACAGTTGGATGTGCTAGAATATATACATGAAAATGAATATATTCATGGTGATATAAAAGCAGCAAATCTACTTTTGGGTTACAGAAATCCAGATCAGGTAATTAAATATTAAGCTTTGCTTTTGTTAAAATTCTTCAGCGAGACATTCAAAGCACAAACTCAGAAGAGTTTACAAATGAGGACTTATGTGATGAATATTGTAATTGTAATCTGTCTTACTTATTTATCTAATTTAATCTTTGTATTAAACTAATGAATAATAAGGATGAAGAAATTGAGAATCATAATGGTTAAATAAGTTGTTACTAGGCCCGTCATTAAAAAGAGGGTGAGCAGGAATTTGAACTTCTTAGCAAATGTAGATGAACAGAGGAACCATCTACATCCAGTGGGAGAACAGATGGATTATGCAGAAAAAAGCAAAATTGAATCCTATCGCATTAGCTCCTCCTCTCCTATTGTCCAACCAGTCCAATCGATTAGCATTTCCAATAGAACTTTCTGGGATGACAGAAATACTCTGTATTTGCCTGTCCACTATTATAGATACTAGCCACAGGTAGCTGTTTAGCATTTGTAATTTGACCAGCGTGATTGAGGAATTGAATTTATAATTCAGTTTAATTTTCAGTGAATTTAAATTTAAATAACCAAATGTGGGTAGAAGCTACTTTATTAGCACAGGTTTAAAGAGTTAAAAATTTGAGTCTATAAAAATTAGGGAAAAAAGTTAAATATTTAACTAATCTGCGTGGAGAAGTTAATTTCTAAATAAAAATGCAGAGAAGAAATTGTAAAGGGAAAAAGATGATTTAAAATTTTAAGACTTGTTTATGTTGGAAAAAAAAGGCAAATAAACTGAGAAATATATTTAAGACAAATATTTGAGAAACAGTTGATGTCTTGTAAATAATAGGCTCTAAAAAATTAGTAAGAAACACTCCAAACACTTTCTTAAAACAATTATTAAAATGATTGAACAGGGAGATCAGGGAAGAAGAAATATGACTGTTCTAGTATCATTTGATAAAAGTTCACCTTCCCTAGGAACCAAAAGATGCACATACCAGAACAGTGAGGCACCATTAAAAAAACAAACACACAAAAAAACCTTATCATATTGGAAAAGCATATCAAAAAAAAAACATCCCAGGTAAGACTGATGAAGGTGCAGGCACTCGAGGAATGCCATTGGAAATGTAAATTAAGTAAATGGAAGGGCAATTAGGAAATAAGACCTTTAAAAATCTGCATACTTTTTAAAGATCAGTTTTATATTTATAAATTATAAATTTATTTACAGTTTTACAAACAGTAAAATTTGCCCTTTTCATTGTACAATTTGATGTGTTTTGGCACATGTATATTGTGTAACCACCAGCACCTTCAAGATATAAAACATTTCTGTTATCCTCAAAAGTTCTTTCATTCTCCTTTGCACTTAATTTCCTTTTTCTACCCCTAGCCCTGACAATGAGATGAAATTTCAAAAAATTTTCAGAAATGGCATATAACTGCAATTATAGACTATAGACTGTTTTGTGTCTGGCTTCTTTCACTTAGTATAATGTTTTTGAGAATCATATAAAGTAATTCATTCCTTTATATTGCTGGGTAGTATTCCCGTTGAATACTAGTACAATTTTTTCTACTGTTTATGGACCCTTATGTTGTTTCCAGTTTGGGGCAGTTATGAGTAAAGTTGCTAGAAGCATTCATACCGGTTTTTGGCTGGGCGTATGTTTTCATTTCTTCTTTTGACAGTTAACTAAGAGTAGAATTTCTGGGTCATATGGTAAGTATATGCTTAAATTTAAAAGAAACTGACAGCTCTTTTACGGTTGTACCATTATATTTTCCTACATGCAGTGTGTACTAATTCCATTTGCTCCACATCTTACCAATACTCAGTATTTTACATAATAGCCATTTTAATGTGTATAGTCAAATTTAGTGGTTTTAATTTGAAATAGTCATCTCTAATGACTGATAATATTTAGCATTTTTCATGGGTTTATTTGCCACTCATATATCTTCTTTGGAGATGTGTGTGCAAATTTTTGCCCATTTTTCAATTGGGTTCTCTTACTGAATTATAAGTGATCTGTATTTTGAGGGTAGGAGTCATTTGTCAGTATTTATTTTGCAGTTATTTTCTTCATCTTTAACTTATCTTTTAATTCTCTTCTCAATGTCTTTCAAAGAGCAGACATTTAAAATTTTAATGAAGTTGTTGGTATCTTAGAGTTATGTACCCAGAAAAACATTTTCTTAATCTTAATCCATTCCTGTGGTGGGAATTCATCGCAAATAGGCCCTTTTGATGAGGTTACTTCAATTAAGGTGTGGCCCAACTGAATCAGGATGGGCTTTAATCCAGATTACTAAAGTCCTTCATAAGCAGAGTGAAAGTCAGGCAGAGAGAAACTACAGGGAACAGCTGGAACCTGGAAAAGAAAGGAGAAGACTCTACCATGTATATTGCCATGTGTGCTGGTTTGAAAGGACATATGTACTCTTAAAAAAGCCATGTTTTAATCCCATTTTGTAAAGGCAGCTGTTTCTTCTAATTCCTATTCAGTACTGTATGTTTGAAACTTCAGTTAGATCGACTGCCTGGAAATGTGACTCAATCAAGAGTGGTTGTTAAATTGGATTAGGTAGAGATGTGTCTCCCTCATTCCAGTTGGGTCTTGATTAGTTTACTGGAATCCTATACAAGAGGAAACATTTTGGAGAAAAGGAGAGATTCAGAGAGAGCAGAGAATGACAGAGCCACAAGAAGCAGAGAGTCCACCAGCCAGCGACCTTTGGAGATGAAGAAGGAAAAACGCCTCCTGGAGAGCTTCATGAAACAGGAAGCCAGGAGAGAAAGCTAGCAGATGACACTGTGTTTGCCACGTTGCTTTTGCAGATGAGAGACAAGCCCTGACTATTTGCTGTGTGCCTTCTCACTTGAGAGAGAAACCCTGAACTTCATTGGCCTTCTCGAACCAAGGTATCTGTCCCTGGATGCCCTAGATTGGACATTTCTATAGACTTGTTTTAATTGGGACATTTTCTCGGTCTTAGAGCTGTAAACTTGTAACTTATTAAATTCTTCTTTTTAAAAGCCGTTCTGTTCCTGGTATATTGCATTCTGGCAGCTAGCAACTAGAACACCATGCGACAGAAAAGCCAAGGACCAAGGATCACTGGCAGCCAATCCCAGAGTGTTGCAATCTTCTGGGAGGAAGCATCTCCTGCTGATGCCTTGATTTTTTACTTCTAGCTTTAAAACCATGACTCATAAAGTCCTGTTGTTTAACTCATTCATGGTATTTGCTTTAGCTAGGAAATTTCAACATAGTCCAATTTCTTTTATGATGTGTACTCTTTGTCTTCTAAGCCAGGGTCACAGTGTTTTCTCATAATCTTTCTTCAAGTTTTATCAATTCTTACATTTAGATCTGTGAACTGTTCGAAGTTAATATTTGTGTTTGGTGCAAGGTAAAAGTCCGGGTTCATTTTTATGCACATTTATTTCTAGTTGTTCCAGCAACATATATTGAAAAGAATATCCTTTTCCCAACAAATTATTTGGCACCTGTTTAGGTTTTCTAGGATGCTTAGGCAAATACCATGAAATGGCTCAGCCATTCATAAATTCTCAGCTTAAACTATGAGAATTTATTCACTCATGGTTTGAGGCTGGGGAAATGTCCAATACAGTCATCATCAGGGTGATTGTTTCTTCCCAAAGACTAGCTGCTGGTGATACTTGCTTTTCTGTTGCATGTCAAAGCACATGGCAGTATCTCCTAGTACCTCCCTTCTGGGTTTTGTTGCTTTGAGCTTCTTGCTTCTGTGGCTTTCTCTTTCTCTGTCTAAATTCATTCCACTTAAAAAGGACTCCAGGAATAGGATTAAGACCTATCCTAATTGAGGTGGGACACACCTTAACTGAAGTTGTTTTACCATAAGGTCCTAGTTACAATGGGTTCACACACTCAGGAAAGGATTAACTTTAAGAACATGTTTTTCCAAACCATTACAGCAACTTTGTCAGTATATGTGTGGGTTTATTTATGGATTCACTTTTGTTTCATTTATCTACCTGTCTATCTTTATGCCAATGAAACATAGTCTTAAATATTGTAAGTTCATAACCTTCAAATAAGGTAATGCATATGTTTTGGTTTGCTAAAGCTGCCAGGTTGCAATATACCAGAAATTGAACTGCTTTAAAAAGGGAATTTAATAAGTTACAAGTTTGCTGTTCTAAGTCCATAAAAATGTCCCAACTAAGACATGCGGAGAAAGGTACCTCGACTCAAGAAAAGGCCAATAGTGCCAGAACTCTTCTGTCAGCTGGGAAGGCATGTGGCTGGTATCTGCTGGGATCTTTGGCTTCTGATTTCAAGCAGCCTCTGTATGGGTGTTTTCTTTATCTCCAGAAATATGACCTTCTGTTGGCTATGTCAGCTCTGAGCTTTCTCCACATGTTTCCCCTTTTAAAGAACTCCAGTACACTAATCAAGGCCAACCTGAAGGGACAGAGTCAAACCTACACCTAATCAAAAGGCCCCACCCACAGTTGGGTGTCACATCTCCATGGAAACAATCTAATCAAGGGTCACACCCACGATTGAGTAGGGCGGTCTCTGTGGAAATAATCTAATCAGAGATTTCTACCCTATAGTATTGAGTCAGGATTAGAGGACATGGCTTTTCTGTGGCACACAAGACTTTCAAACCACCGCAGTGTGGCTTGCAACTTCTTTTTTCAGAAAATGTTTTGACTATCCTGGCTGCTTTGCAACTCCATATATAATTTTTTTTAAATCAAAAGTCGATATCTGTTTTTTTAAAAAGCCTCCTGGGGTATTGATTGGTATTATGTTGAGATAAATTTGAATGAATTGACCTTTTAATAATATTGAGTCTTCTGATTAGGTACCAAGGTAATTCACTGGGAGAAGAGTGATCTTTTCAACACTCATTTTTATTTCTTTTGTTTTCATATCTATTAGGTTCAAACAATTTCTCATTTACATTATAACTTGTTTTCTTTGACTCTTGGGTTATTTGGAAGTATGTTGTTTAATTTCTAAATGTTTGCGAGTTTTCAACTATCTGTTACTGATCTCTGATTTAATTCTCTTTTGGAAGAAGAGAAGTTAAATCAGAGACATACTCTGTACTTGCATATATGTTGAGATTTATTTTATGTCCAAACTTATGAGCTAACTTGCTGAATATTTCATAAGCCTTTGGAAAGAATACATAGTCTAGTGTTTTGAGGTAGTGTTATATAAGTGTCAGTTAGATCAAATTGATTGTGTTGTTGAAATTCTCTAATTCTACAGAGAAGAGTATGGAAACTTCCAGTTGTAGTTGTGGATTTGTCTTTTTTTTGTTTATTGCTTCATGTGTTTTGGGGTATATATATGTCTAGGATTTTTATGTTTTCCTTATGAATTGTCTCATTTGCCATTATAAAATGTCCCTCTTTATCTCAGGTAATATTTTTTCTACTTTGGCAGATATTAGTATAACCATAGAGCTTACTTTTCATTACTGTTGCATGGCATCTCTCTCCCATTCCTTTTATTTTTATCTGTTTTTGTTTAAGGTAAATTTCTTAGAGACCATGTGCAGTCAGTACTTCTATTTTTTCCATTTTGATTAAAAATATGTGTAGACTATTTGAATTTAAAACGATTATTTATGATTGAGTTTAAGATTACCAAAAACTTTGGGTTAGGATTTTTTTTCTTGTCGATACTGCATAGATGTCAGTGTCATTGTCTTCTTACCTGTGTAGTTTTTGACAGGATGTCTGCTGTCATTCTTATATTTGTTTTCTACAACATGTCTCTTTTATTTCCTTGGCTGTGTTTAAGTTTTTCTCTTTAGCACTGATTTTTAGCAATTTCATTAGAATGTTCCGTGTGTGAGTGTGTGTGTGTAATTTGTTTAGAGTTTGTGGAGCTTCTTGGATGTATGGGTTTATCGCTTTCATAGCCTTTAGTCATTTTTTTAGTAAACTTTATTTTAGAACAGTTTTAGATTTACAGAATTATTCTGAAAGTGGTATGAGAAGTTCGCATATTCCCACATACAGTTCCCACTATTATTGATAGCTTGCATTAGTATGTTACATTTGTACTTTTGGTACATATGACACTTTTAGTGAACCAATATCAGTACATTGCTTATTAGCTAAACCCCATACTCTATTCAGATTTCCTCAGTTTTTTCCTAATGTTCTTTTTCTTTTCCAGTAGCCCATCCAGCATATCAGATTGCATTTAGTGGTCATGTCTTGTTAGACTTCTCTTAGTTATGATATGTTTTTCAGATTTTCCTGGTCTTTGATGACCCTGACAGTTTTGTGGATACTTATTAGATATCTTGTAGAATATCCCTGAATTGTCATGATTATACTGGGATAATGTATTGTGGAATGAAAGCACAGAGGTAATGTGCCATTCTTATCACATCATATGAAGAGTACAGGCATAACTCAGAGATATTGTGAGTTTGGTTCTAATCCACCCAATAGAGTGAATATTACAATAAAGTGAGTCACACGAATTTTATGGTTTCTCAGTGCCCATAAAAATCAGTGCTTACACTATATTTTAGTCTATTAAATGTGTAATCGCATTAAATGTACAGTAGCATTATGTCTGAAAATGTGCATACCTTAATTAAAATGTGATATACACACTAAGTGAGCACATGCTTTTGGAAAATGGCACTGATAGACTTGGTCGACGAAGGGTTGCCACCAGCCTTCAATTTGTAAATGTAATATCTTCAAAGTACAGTAAAGCAGAGTGCGATAAAATGAAGTATACCTTAAAATACTATCAACATGACTAACATCAACAGCTGTTGATGTTAACGTTGATCACATGGCTTGAAGTAGTAGTTTGGCAGATTTCTTGACTGTTTATTTACTCTTTTCCCTCCTTTTTCATATGGTCCTCTTTGAAATGGAGGAAGTCACTATTCACTGCTCACACTTAAGGAGTGGGGAAATATAGTCTACTCTAAGGATAGAGTAGTGTGGTAGTTTGAAGCTATATGTCCCCCCCCCCAAAAAAAAAACATGTTCTTAAATCCAATCCATCCCTGTGGGTGTAAATCCATTAAAAGTAGGATCTTTTGATGAGGGTAGTTCAGTTACAGTTTATCCCACCTCACTCAGCATGGGTCTAATCCTATTACTGGAGTCCTTTATAAGCAGAATGAAATTTAGACAGAGAGAATGCCACAGGAGGAATGAGGCTGGACATTGATGGAACCCCAGAGAGAAGGGTGAGACCAGGAGATGCTCTTAAGTGCTTTGCCATTTGACAGAGGAGCTAAGGATCAACAGCAGCCAGCCCCAGAACAACTTTCTTTGGGAAGAAAGCATTGCTTTGATGATACCTTGATGTGGATTATTCCCAGCCCAAAACTATGAGTGAATAGATTCCCATTGTTTAACCCAATCCTTTCATGGTATTTGTTTGAGCAGCCTAGAAAACTAAAACTAGTGTGATAGCTCATTTGTTTTTATCACTAAATAATACTCCACTATAGTGTGTACCACAGTTTATCCATTCCCTATAGAAGGACATCATGGTTTTGCCTAGTTTGTAGCATTTATAAATTAAGGTACTATAAACATTTGCATGCAGGTTTTTCTGTTGACATAAAATTTCAACCATTTGAGTAAACAGGAGTGTAATTGCTAGGTTGAATGGTAAGAGTATATTTAGCTGTGTAAGAAAATGGCGAACTGTCTTTGAAAGTGGCTATACCATTTCCATTCTCCCCAGCAGTGAATGAGAGTTCCACATTCTCATCAGTTTTGGTATTGCCAGAATTTTGGATTTTAGCCCATTTAATGGGTGCATAGTGGTAGCTTTTTTTTTTTTTAATTTCCAATTCCCTAATGATAGTTGATATTGAACATCTTTTTTTTATTTTCTATTCTAGTTTGCTAGCTGTTGGAATGCAACACACCAGAGACGGATTGGGTTTTAATGAAAGGGATTTATTTTGTTAGTTCTTCAGAGGAAACGCAGCTAACTTTCCACTGAGGTTCTTTCTTACATGGGAAGGCATAGGATGGTCTCTGTTGGCCTTCTCTCCAGGCCTCTGGGTTCCAACCTCTTTCCCTGGGGTGATTCCTTTCTGCACCTCCAAAGGCCTGGGTTGAGCTGAAAGTGCTGAGATGAGGTATGCTGAGCTGCTCAGGCTGTGCTACGTTGTGCTCTCTCATTTAAGCACCAGGCAATTAAGTCAAATGTCATTCATTGCACAGGCCTGCCTCCTAGCCGACTGCAGATGTAATTAGCAGCAGATGAGGTTCATGTACCATTGGCTCTTGTCCACAGCAACAGAACTAGGTGCCTTCACCTGGCCAAGTTGACAACTGAATCTAACTGCCACATTTTCTTTGACCTGGGCAGGCTCTGGGAATCGAACCCGAGTCTCTGGCATGACAAGTGAGAATTCTGCCACCATTGCCCACCCAGTATTGATACGCAAATATCTTTTGATATGCATATTTGCCATCTCTATATCTTCTTTGGTGGGATGTATATCCAGATCATTTGTCCATTTTTAACTTGAGTTGTTTTCTTATTGTTGAGTTTTTTAGAGTTTTTAGAGTTTGGATATAAGTCCTTTGTTAGGCATGTGCTTTGCAAATATTTTCCCCCAGACTATGGTCTCATTCTCTTAACAGTGTCTTTTGTAGGACAGAAGTTTTAAGTTTTAGTGAAGTCCAATTTATCAATTTTTCTTTTATGGATCATGGTAATGGTGTGGTATTTCAAAATTCATCACTAAACCCAAAGTCATGTAGATTTTCTCTTATGGTTTCTTTAAGAAGTTGTATAATTTTACATTTATGTCTTTAATACATTTTGAATTAAATTTTGCATAAGGTGTAAGGCCTTAGGCATAAGTCTAGGATCAGGTTCATTGAGCTCATGGATGTCCAGTTGTTTATCACCATTTACTGAAAAGATCTTCTTTTGTTGAATTACCTTTGCTCCTTTGCCAAATCACTTGACTATATTTGTGTGGGGCTATATTTGGGCTCACTGTTCTGTTTCATTCATCTCTTGTGTTTCCTTTTTTTTTTGCCACTATCAAGCTGTGTTGAAGCTGTGGTTTTACTGTAAGTCTTAAATCCTCCAGTGTTAGTCTTCTAACTTTTTTCTTTAGTGTTGTGTTGGTTATTCTAGGTCTTTTGCCTTTCCCTGTACACTTAAGAATCTGTTTGTTATCTATAAAATTACTTCCTGAGAGTTTGATGGGGATTGTGTTGAATTCATATATCATGTTGGAAAGAATTGGTATCATAATAATACTGAGTCTCTCAGTCTATGAACATGCAATATCTCTCCCATTTTTTTTTTAAGATTTTCTCTTATTTTTTATCAGGTTTTTTTTTTAATGTTTTCCCCGTATAGATTTTTACTTAAGCTTTTCATTTTTGAGGGTGTGATTATAAATGGTATTGTGTTTTGAGTTTCAAATCCCAGTTTTTCATTGCTGGTATTTAGGAAAGCAATTGATTTTTGTATATTAACCTTAAATATTACAATTTTGTTGTACTGCTTTATTAGTTCCAGGAAGGATTTTTGACAATTCTTTGGAATTTTTTACATAGACAATCCTGTCATCTGTGATTAGAAACTGTTTTATTTCTTCCTTTCCAATTTGTATACCTTTATTTTCTTTTCATGTCATATTTCACTAGCTATGTCTTTTAATACAGTATTGAACAGGGAGGTAAGTGGATTTCTTTGTCTTGTTCTCAATAGTAGGTGGAAAGCATTCACTTTCTCATTTTTAAGTGGGATGCTAGCTGTAGGCTTGTTGTAGATGTTCTTTATCAAGTTGGCTAAGTTCCCTTCTATTCCTAGTTTGCTGAGTTTTTTTTTAATTATAAATGGGTGTTGAATTTTGTTAAATGCTTTTATGCAATGAGCCATATAATCATATGATTTTTCTTAGTCCGTTCATGTGGTAGATAACTTTGATTTTTTTTAAATTTTGAACCAGCCTTGTATATCTGGAATATAATTCCCCTAGATTGTGGTATATGATGCTCCTTATGCATTGCATTTTTCAACTCAGTTTACTAAAGTTTTGTTGAGGATTTTTGCATCTGCATTTATAAATTATTCTTCTGTGTTGTTTTCCTTTCTTGTGGTATGTTTATCTGATTTTGGTATTAGAGTAATTCTGGCCTTATTGAGTTAGTTAAGAGGTGTTTCCTCACCTGTTTTGGGGAGAAATTGTGGATAATTGATATAATTTCTTCTGTAGATATTTGGTGGAATTCATCAGTGAAATCACTGGGGCTTGATACTTTCTGTTTTGAGAGGTTTTTAATTATCTATTCAATTTCTTTAACAGATGTAAAGATACTCATGTTATCTATTTCTCCTTGTGTAGGTTTTTGTAGTTTGTATCTTTTAATGAATTTTTCCACGTTTTATAAGTTTTATTAGCTGGATCCAGTTCATCCAGATTATAAAATTCAAGTGTGTAGAGTTGTTTGTAATATTCTTTTATAATCCATTTGATGTCTGTGGGATCAGTAATGATGAACCTTCTTTCAATTTTGATATTAGTAATTTGTATCTTCTTTTTATTTTCATGGTTAGCCTGGCTAGGGATTTATCAATTTTATTCATCTTTTCAAAGAACCAGCTTTGGTTCCATTGATATGCTCTCTTGTTTTACTGTTTTCAATTTGATTGATTTCTACTCTAATTTTTAGTATTTCTTTTCTTTTGCTTGTTTTAGGCTTAAATTGTTCTTGTTTCTTTTTTCTTCATCTGCATCTGGTGGAAATATATTTTCTTATATATATATATAAATTTCTCTTTAAGCACTACTTTTGCTGTAGCCTACAAATTTTGATAAATAACGTTTTCATTTTTATTCGTTCAAAATATTTTTCATTGACCCATGTATTATTTGGGAGAGTACATTTAAATTTCCAGCTCTCTGGAGAAATTTTAGCTATTTTTATGTTATTGATTTCTAGTTTAATTCACCTGTTCTGAGAACATATTTAATATGATTTCTACTCTTTTAAATTAATTAAAATGTGTTTTATGGCTCAGAATTTGTTTTACTTGGTGAATGTTCCATGCAAGTTTGAAACAAGTATCTAGTATGCTGTTGTTGGATGGAGTATTCTCTAGATGTCAGTTACATCAGTTTGAATGATAGTGCTGTTCAGGTCAACTATATCCTTATTAATTTTCTGCCTGCTTGAGTTTTCATTGACTAAGCGGGGGCGTTGAAGTCTCCAACTATAATAGTAGAGTTGTCTGTTTCTTTCCATTTATCAATTTTTTGCCTTATGTATTTTGGCATTTCATTGTTACATTATATACATTGAGGAATTTTTGTTTGTTTGGGGAACCGTGATTCTGCCTACCACATATGGTTTCTGGCAAGAAGTCTGCTGTATTCTTAGCCTTCTTCCTCTGTAGGTAAAATTATTTTTTCCCTCCTCCAGCTTCTTTCAGGTATTTCCTTCTAGCTATTCTAATACACTAAAAACCAAAAAGAAATTTCTATATAATGATTCAGTAGACATAGTCATTTGTTAAATCCGAATATGTTACATCACCTCCCTCTTGTTTGTTCATTCTATTAATCCTCAGGGATATCTGAGCAATGACCAGATGTCTTGCTGAAAGGGTCATTGGCCGTATGTGTAGAGGAATGAAACCAGTTGATATTCTTGGAGAAACTTGGTTTCAGGGCTTATCTGACATAGGAACAATCTGGATTCTCCATATGGTTTATTTTTGTTTCTGAAATAATAAACATGTTAAGAACTTTTTAAACTCTTAGATAGAGCCCAGGATATTCTTTATGGTTTGGGGGAATACTATTGGTTGGGGGTTGGAATTCTGTAGCAATTTGCGATATCTGGCTAACGCTTACATAATCGTAACCTCCAGAATGACCTCTTGACTCTATTTGAAATCTCCTAGCCACTGAAACTTTAATTTGTTTCATTTCTTTTTCTCCTTTTGGTCAAGAAGGCGTTGTCAATCACATGATGCCAGAGCCCGGCTCATCCCTATGAGTCATGTCCCACATTGCCAGGGAGACTTATAGCCCTGGGAGTCATGTCCTGCAGAGGGCAGTGAGCTCACTGCAGAGTTGGCTTAGGGAGAGAGGCACATCTGAGCAAGAAAAAGATTCTCTGGGAGTATTTCTTAGACATAATTATAAGTTTTACCATTGCAGAAATAAGTTTTGTAAGCGCAAACCTCAAGATAAGGGCTTAGTTTATTAAATTGGAAGTGCCTGATGCTTAAGAGAGTATCAGAAACTCGCCAGATAGAGATGTTCAATAGTTCTACATTTTCCCCATTTCCTCCAGGGGACTTTGCAAATGCTTTTTTGTTTTCTGCCCCAACTACTCAGGAATATATTGGGGTATTACATTAACCTGTACGGAATAGTAAGATCTCTTTCCCTGTTCCAGGTTCCATGTTATTATATTGTTTAAATAATCTTCTCAGGTTAATGAGTGTACTACAAACCTTTTTTCTCCTATGTTTTCCTGTTTGTCTGTTTTCCTGTTTGTCTGTAGTGCTCACTTTAAATATTTCTTGTGGAGAAGGTCTCTTGTTTACAAACTCTCTTTAAATATTTTTAAACTCTTCCTCATTCTTGAAGGTCAGTTATTCTGGATATAGAATTCTTGGTTGGCAGTTTTTCTCTTTCAGTATATTAAATATATTATGCTACTGCCTTAAATCACCTCCATGGTTTCTACTGAGAAATATGCACATAGTCTTATCAAGCTTCCCTTGTATGTGATGGATCGCTTTTCTCTTGCTTTTTAAAATTCTCTGTCTTTGACATTTGACAATCTAATTAGTGAAAGTCTTGGAGTATGTCTATTTAGATCTGTTCTGTTTATGGTATACTGTGCTTCTTAAGACGTGTAATTGTATGTCTTTCATAAAAGTTCAGAAGTTTTCAGTGATTATTTACACCATTATTCTTTCTCTCCCTTTCCCCTTTTCTTTTCCTTCTGGGACACTGCTGGTTTGAAAGGATGTATGTCCCCTAGAAAAGCCATGTTTTAATCAAAATCCCATTTCTTAAAGGCAGAATAATTCCTATTCAATACTGTATGTTTGAATCTGTAATTAGATCGTCTCCCTGGAGATGTAACCCAATCAAGAGTGGTTGTTAAACTGGATTAGGGGAGATGTGTCTCCACCCATTTGGGTGGGTCTTCATTAGTTTCTGGATTCCTATAAAAGAGGAAACATTTTGGAGAATGAGAGAGATTCAGAGAGAGCAGAGCAGAATGACATAGCCACAAGAAGCAGAGTCCACCAGTCAGCCACCTTTGGAGATGAAGAAGGAAAATGCCTCCCAGGGAGTCATGAAACAGGAAGCCAGAAGAAGCTAGCAGATGATGCCATGTTCGCCATGTGCCCTTCCAGATGACAGAGGAACCCTGACTGGGTTCACCATGTGCCTTTCCAGATGAGATAGAAACTCTGACTATGTTTACCTTGTAATGTACCCTTCCACTTGAGAGGGAAACCCTGAACTTCACTGGCCTTCTTGAACCAAGGTATCTTTCCCTGGATGCCTTAGATTGGACATTTCTATAGACTTGTTTTAATTGGGACATTTTCTCGGCCTTAGAACTGTAAACTAGCAATTTATTAAATTCCCCTTTTTAAAAGCCATTCTGTTTCTGGTATATTGCATTCTGGCAGCTAGCAAAGTAGAACAGACACCCATTACACATATATTCATGCACTTCATGTTGTCATTCAATTCCTTGAAACCCTGCTCATATTTTTCCATTCTTGTCCCTATCTGTTCTTTTGCATGGAAGATTTCAGATGTCCTTTCCTCTAGTTCACTATTTTTTTCTGCCTCTTCAGATCTACTGTTGTATATTTCCATTGTGTTTTTCATCTATTCTGTTGTGCTTTTCATTCTCATAAAGTCTGCTATATGTTTTTTGCAAGCTTTTGAGTTCTTCTGTATGATCACCTAGCATCTTCTTTATATCCCTTACCTCTTTTGCCACATTTTCCTTCAACTTGTTGAATTGATTTAGAAGGTTTGTTTGAACATCTTTAATTAGTTGCTTCAACTCCTGTATCTCATTTGAGGTGTTAATTTGTTCCTTTGTCTAGACCATATCTTTGTGCTTCCTAGTATGACTTGTAATGTTTTGTGATATCCAGGCATCTGATTTTCTTGATTTTCTGGAGTTCATGTTCTCTCTTTTGTTTAAGGATTTCTTGTTGTTGGCTTTGCCCCTATCTGTTCTTTGAAATTTGGTTCAGTTCGTTCTAGACCCCTAGCAGATCTGCTGTTAACTATCAGAATTTGTCAGCTCTTGTTTTACTGTTTCTTGCTCTGCGTATATGGAATTTTTTTTAGATTGCCCTTTTTTCATTTGCGCATTTCCTTCACCCCCAGGAAAAAAAAAACTCTCTTCCCTTCTTCCTTATCAAGGAATGTTGATCTGCTGTTTCTTTGGTTTGTTTTCGTATTTTGCCTCTATGTGTTTTTAACTCTCCTTTTGTTACCTATAGCCATTTTTATCTGGAGGTCTGGCTCTGGCTGTTGGGTCTCCCCATATAGGATTGACCCCAATCAGACAAGACAGGCCCAGGACTCATGAAGAGGGTATAATCGGTTCAAGGTCCCCTGGAGATGAGACCCAGTAGGGTGCCAGTCTTTCCTGTGAAGCCTCTTAATTCTGTGTTTTTCCTGTCCTGCCCAGCAGATGGCACATGTCAGCCTGCTGCTCCTAATTAATGTAAAGTGTTGCTGTGCCTTTACTTCTCAACAGACCCTGTCCCTGCAGGTGCATGATTGAGACAGACTCAGGCTGAAGGTGGACTTAAGCTGTCTCTGTTTTCCAGCTCCTGGAGTTTGAATTCTCTAAATGACAGATACTGCCTGTGCTGGGCCTTTGCCCCCACTCCCCCACACACACATACTTTTTTTAGGTGGGTGGTGGAGCTGCTGTTCAGTCCCCTTTTCCCCCCTGCCAGGAACTTGTTTGAGACAGGCTGGTCTCTGCGTTTTGCAAGTTGATATCCCAGTCCTGAGGTCTAAATTCTCTGAATGAAAGCCACCACTTGTACTAGTCCCTGTCCCCATCCCACCCCCTTTTCTTGGGGAAGATACACCCTTTAGAGAACTATCTCCTTCATCTAATTTGTTACTTTGTCTCTCAGTCACTCCTTAATTCCACCCTTTGTTAGGGCAGTGTTGAAAACTGAGAATGCCTGCCACTGTCTTTAATGGTTGCTAAAAAGTTTAAAAAAAAAAATTAAAAGGAGAAGGAAAAAAGATACCCTTTTCAGAGCTGATTCCTAGTGCCCCAGGTTTGCCAGAGTTGGTTCTGGCTCTTTGTGCCCCTTTTCTTGGAGTACAGCCCTTTTCCAGTATTCTGAGCTCAGTCAACTCCAAAAGCCTCTGTCTTTTTTATCAGTCCCACCTTCTCAGTGCTGTGGAGCGACCTCCCAGTTTCTTTCGAGTTTGCCTTGTAGTTTTGTCTGTGCTTGGAGCTTATATTCAGGAGTCTGAATTTGTTTATCAAATCTGCTGTTAGAGCTTGGTTGAACTCTCTTTCCCTTGCTCCTGGTAGAGAGGCTGCTGTGCCCATGTGGGAAGGGCACCAGCCTCCACAGTGTGGAAGAATTTTCTTACAGTTCCTGCTGTGATCTCTGCCCTCCCACCCATTCCACGCTGGTATACAGTGTGTTTCTGGTCACAGAAGTTCTGCAAACAGTGGTTCTGGACTGTTCCTGGCTATTTACTAGCTGCCACAAGGGACAGATTTAAATCTCATACCTCTCTGTGCTGTCATCTTGCCCCACCTCCACTGCCTTCTTTTAACATATGCCCTGCTTGTTTGGTAACCAGTAAAGTTACTTGTGGATCAGCATATTTTTAAGAATTGTTAAAATAGTTCTATAGTAATCTATACTCTGGAGATGGTTTACCCTACCTCTATGCTGAGAATTTCCTGTGATTTCTACTGAATTTCCCATGTAATCAGCGGGATCCTGGCTAGTTGGAATGTGAATATCTCCCAGTCTATGGGAATTGTTCAGTTCCCTACTCCCAAGTGGTTCTTTGGTACATCTTTTATCCTGTATCCTATATATCAAGGAGATCCCTATAAAAATATCTGGAGCTCTCTTCCTATGTAGTTCTCTTCTTCCAGTCTTCTCTCTGCAGTTTCAGGTTAGTGGAGCCTGCCTGAGCTCCAAGCTCTGTGTCTGCTGTATACCGCTTAGGATTTCCATTCCTTCTCTGGGGCTCGGAATTGCCAACAGGCAGAAAGTCAGAACACTTTTAGGCGCACCTAATCTTTGTCTCTTTTTTCAAGGATTATAGTTTTGTGCTGCCTGAAATATCCAAACACAATTGTTTCCTGTATTTTATCCAGTTTCCTAATTATTTACAGTGGGAATGAAGATTTAGCCCTCCTATTCTGTTAGTCTATAGCCAAAAACAGTAGGGCCATTGTTGAATAACTTTCTTTAGTGAATTGTCTGTTCATGGTTAAATATTCTTAAATCATGTTTTTAGTTGTATTTCCTCAATTTTGAAGAGTTCTTTAGATGCGGGTTATATTAGCTCTTGATCTGTGAAATAATTTGCAAATATTTTTGCCTTTTGTCCTTTGACTGTGCTTGTGGTGTATTATTGCCTTGCAGAAGTTTTGTTTTTTAAAAATATGGTTGAATTTATCTTTTTATTAACTATGGATTTGTGTAATTGGTAGAAATTGTTACTTACACATTGGTTATGCAGGAATTTTATTGTATGCTTTCATTTTGCATTTAAGTCTCTTACTCAGAATTTATCCTTTGGAGTAATGGGATATATGGATCCATTTTTCTCTTCCTAAATAGTTTTCTTGTTCCAACATTATTCATTTAAAGAAACAATCTTTTACCTCAATGGTATTAAGTAACCCTTTTATCATATACTAAATTTCAGTACATACTTAGGTTCATTTCTATATTGTCTATTGTATCCCAGAAATCTGACCATTTATGTACCAGTCCATAGTGGTACATTACATACTGAGACTTTGTAGTATATTTTAATGGGTGGCAGGGTTAGCAGTCCCTTGTAGCTTTCCTTTTTTCAATATCTTAGCTATTCATATTTTTCCAGCTTTTGTCTAGCTTTATTTTTAAAATGCTGTTGACATTTTCATTGAGATTTTGTTAAATTTTAAAATTAATTTGGGGATAACTGACATCTTTATGATGTATAGGTGTTCTATTTAACAACAAGGGATTTTTTTTTTATTTCTTTAACTTTTTATCTGTGTCTTCAGGAGTATATCTAAACTTTCCTCATCTTAGTTTCATACATTTCTTGTTATATTTATTCCTAAATATTATACTTCTTTGTTTATGTTGTCCATTGTGTGTTTATTTTCATTAATCATTGAAAATATTTTCATTATTATTTTCAATAATCATTATGTATTATTATTTGTGTAAATGAAAGCTGTTGGATTCTGTATGTTAACTTTATGTGCTATAATTTTACTGAATTCCTTTGCTGTTTAAGATAGCATTACAATTGATTCTCTAGGGTTTTCCTAGGAGCCTGTCAAATTATATGCAAACAGTAATAGTTTCCTTCTTTCCCAACTTTATATTTGTAATTGATTGGTCTTGTTTATTCCCTTGTCTGATATATCTAGTACAACAATATATGAAGGTAGTGAATATCCTTGCCTCCTCCTTACCTTACTGAAAATGCCTGAAGAATTAGTCCATTAAATGAGATGCTGACTTTAAGGACAGATATCTGTATGTTTCTGTGTTACTATCTGTGTGTCAGTATGTGTGTCTGTGTGTATTTTTAGTCATGTTAAGGAAATAACCATCACTTCCTGTGTTCTTGAATTTTTATTTTTTTGTTTTTAAGAAATGGGTGTTAATTTTGTCAAATGCTTGTTCCACATCCTTGTAAATACTCCTCTGTCTCCTCTCACATCTATTTAAATGATGTAATATATTGATAGGCTTCGTAATATTGAACCAACCTTACTTTTCAGGGACAAATCCTACTTTGTTATCATGTAATATTTATTTCTTATGGTATTGTAGTATATTGATTCATATTTTATTAGTATTTTCATATTGTTCATATGCAGTGTTAGTCTGGAATTTTTTGTTTTTGCATTACCATTATCAGACATAGATATCAACATTATACTTGCTTCATAAAATAAATCTGGAGGTTTTCCTTTATTTTCTATGTTTCAGAACAAATTCTGTGCATTGGGACCCTCTAATCTTTGGTGTAATTGTTTCCTTCTAGTTATTTTTTTGTTTTTATTTTGCTTTAAACCTGTTTTATTTATGAAGGTAACTAGAAGTTTGCCCATTTGATATTTTTTTCCAACAAACTTGGAATTGATTTATTCATGAAGTATACTGATATTCTATTTAATATCTACTTTTGCCTTTGTTATGTCATTTCAATTTGGAATCTAATTCATGTATTTTAATGCTTTCAGTTCTTACTTGGAAAAATGTCTCAGTCTATGAATTTTCCTTTGGTGATTGCTTTAAAACCTATACCTTAAAGATTTTGATCTGTATTATTTTTGTTATCTTTAATATTTTAAAAAGTTGAAGTTTTTTTCATTAAAAATTTGTTCAGTAAGTGTTCTAGTTTGCTAGCTGCCAGAATGCAATATACCAGAAACAGAATGGCTTTTTAAAAAGGGGAATTTATTAAGTTGCAAGTTTACAGTTCTAAGCCTGTGAAAATGTCCAGATTAAAGCAAGTCTATAGAAACATCCAATCTAAGGCATCCAGGGGAAGATACCTTGATTCAAGAAAGCTGATGACATTCAGGGTTTCTCTCTCAACTGAAAAGGCACATGGCGAACATGGCGGCATCTGCTAGGTTTCACTCCAGGCTTCTTGTTTCATAAAGTTCCCCCAAGGATGTTTTCCTTCTTCATCTCCAAAGGTGTGTGGCTACGTGGGCTTTTGTGGCTCTCTTGTGGCCCTGAAAGTTTTTCCAAAATGGGTCCCTTTTTAAAAGGATTCCAGTAAATTAATCAAGACCCACTTGGAATGGGTGGAGTCACATCTCCATCTAATCAAATGTTAATACCCACAATTGGATGAGTCACCGCTCCATGGAGATAATCTAATCGAGTTTCCAACCTATAGTGCTGAATAGGAATTAGAAGAAGCAGCTACCTCCACGGATGGATCAGGATTAAAACATGACTTTTCTAGGGCACATAACCCCTTCAAACTGGCACAGTAGGTTTTAAATTTCCTGTGGAAAGGCCTTTAAAAATCTTATTTATGTCTACATTTATTATGATATGAGATTATTAATTTTTATTGTTTTACTCTTTGAAATACTGATAATTTATCAGACTTGAAATATGATCAGTTTCAATCAGTCTTCCACATGTGTCTGAGAGAAACATATTCTCTACGTTTAGGGTCTAAAGTTCAATATGTAGTCCTAAGAACTAACTTATTGATTATGTTGTTCATGTTATTTATTATTTGTCACTTGATCTGTTTTATACTGTGTTGTATTTAAAAGTCTCTTATTTTTAGTTTTTGTCTGTATTCTTGATATTCCTATAGTTTGTTTTATAAAGATCACTGCTGTTATTTGCTAAATAGATTTTTATTACTTGTATTTGCTTTGTTTCTTTATATGTTTTCTTCTATTTTTTATTCTTCCAGTGTTTTGTTGTTGATATTTAGAAAAGTTTGAATTTTTGTTCTAGTGGTTATCTTGGTACTTACATCTTAAGATTCTTTTAACCCATTTTTTCCTTGTTTAACCTCTTACTACTAGTTTGATAGTTTTTTATGATATTCTTTGATTTCAAACTATTTACTTATTCTCTGTCAATGAGCCTATTTTTTCCCTTACTGTTTTTGCCTTTTTTTGTTCCATCAATTTATATTGTCAGAACGTGTATCATTTTGTACATTCTTTTTCTTCCTTCATTCCCTGCCTTGTTTTAGTCTTTGATATGATTAACTATATTAAATACTCATCCTTCAGTCTTTTTGCTCAAGTCACCCAGTTATCTGTTGATTAGATGAAGCTCATCTTCTAGTAGATTGCTTAAGAAAGGCCTATGGGAACATGATTCCCTTGCTTGTTTAAAACTTTGTGAATAGCACTCATACATGAAAGATCGCTTAGATGGATTTAAAATATTTAGTTCAGATTTATTTTCTTGGATATCTTGATAATTGCTGTTCTGTTGTTACCTTGTTTTGCAAGCTGCTTTTGAGAAGTCTGCTATTAGTCTAATCCTTTTATTATTGCATATCATTTGTCCTTTTTTTCCATACTGTCTTTAGTATTTTTTCCTATTTTACAAGGATATGTCTTAGAGTAGATTATTGAACGTCAACTTTTCCAGGTATCTGTAGAACTTTTGGTATGAAGATTGGATCTTTTATTTTCTGAAATTTTTCTTAGATTATAGTTTTAAATATTAGTTCTCCCTTCATTTATATTGTGATTGAAACTAGGGAGAAAACTCAGCAAAAGGATATTTAACTGGAAAAAAAAATAAGTGGGGAAAAAAGATTCAGAATTAGAGAGGGATGACATTTTGAATGGTTTAGGCAAGAGAAAATGGCAAGAAAAAAATGAGCATTTATACATCCTATGTCAGAGCACTAGAGTTATGAGGATTAGAGTTCGAGAATGAGTAGAATTGGAAAATAGTGTCAAAAGAGGAACTGTAAAAGGACAACAGCAATCTTCCTTAAGGTAGAATGGAGTGAGTCCTAATAAATATGATAATGGGGTAATGCCCTAGATAGTCAGTTGAGGCACAGTTGATGTTCTGGGCCATTTTCATTTTTATTGGCTTTTAGGGAAAATTTTTCCAAAATACTTTTCATACTGGTATAAAACAATGATTTACTGAAAGTCAATCAGCCTTATTCAGAGACTGAATAACTCATATGTTGTTTTGTTTCTTCTTATCTTTTCTCTATATCTTAATTGCATTTTGGTTATTTCTTGTAATCCCTGTAATGCTTCTTCAAATTTAGAATTTTTAAGATTCACATGTACCCATGTTACCCTCATTCTTTCTTCATTTTGAACATTTTTATTGAAAAAAAATCCCAGCTCTACCTGTGGAAAATTTCATTAAAAAAAAAAAAACTTTTGGGTTTCTTATGTACTTCATGTCACCCCCATTTTAATAAGATTTAAACTTTTTTTAAATTTTAGACAAAAGATGAAAGAAAATGCGTCAATGATAATATTGCATTCAGCAAAAGTTAAGGAAAGAAAATTTAGGAATTTGATAAAAAGAATTTATTAAAATTAAAATTAATATTTATATTAAAGACATTTCAGAAGAGATACATCTTTAGAGAAAACCTTATAAATTAACTTCTCAACAATTTTTGTTGAAAATTTTCTGTATGTTAGACATTATGCTAAATTTTTTAAACAAAATAATGTTTCTAAACTTGTGGTTCCCTAATAGGTAGATAGATATAATTTTTTTAGACTATATAACTTTAGTTTTCTAAATTCTATTTGAAATATTACTGATATTGAAATATAATATGGTGTTATAAGATTTATTACTGCAAAGTTTAGATTATGAATGCTGATCTAGTATTTGGAAAGTGAGTGTATCTTTCTCATTTCATTGTTTATAATGGTGCTACCAAAAATGATACTGAGTGGTGTTTTTGGTTTTGAGTATCCCTATTTAGCTGTGTCTTTTTATTCCAGTAGTATGTATGTTTTCTTGCCTCTGGAAGATAGCCCTTTGGCTGATCAGAAGCATCAGTGGCATCCATTTTTTCAAGGACCAGCCTACATCTATCTCTGTTCTTAAGATAAAGTCTTGATGATTCTGGTCTTACTGATCTGCTGCTTTTCTGATTTCCTGTAACACCTAATGTCTGTTTTCAACACATGAGCACTCAACCCCCAGCTTGTCTTGCATTCTGAATTAGAGTGAACTCCTCGAGGCTTTTAGATAGGGATACTTCTTCTTCCTCATTCTGTATTCCTCACTGCAGGTAGGTTACTGTTTCTTACATAGTAACCCTTCAGGAAATACTTCATTCATTGCTCAGAGTATGAGGACCAGTCTTGCTGCCATATTTGTCACCTCTCCTTAGTATATGTAGTACCCTGATTATTCGATCCCTTGGCCCCACCGTGCTCTATGATTTTTTTTTTTTTTTGCCCCAGGCTAGCTGCTAAGTCAAAGCAATAGCTTTGTGCCTTAATATCAGGCACAGTTTTATTTCTTCTGCTTTCTTCCTTCTCTATTCTAAAGTTCATGAGAAAAATAGGTATACAGATAATTGGTTTTCTTTCTAATTACACCTGCTCCCTTTTTTCCTTCTTTTATTACCTATTTCTGTAGATGTCTCTGTGTCACAGCTTCCCTTTCTATAAATCCAGTAGCCTAGATCAGGGATCTCTTTGATTCCTTTTAGTCTCAAAGTCTCTACCTCCCGAAGTAGAACTGGTTGTTGTCTACAAATTTGGCTTAGGAAACTACTGGTACAGAACCCGGAGAGCGTGGGTTTTTTCAGTTATACGTTCATCAGTACAAGCTTGTAGTTTATAAATAGGGATTATGTTTTATTCTCACTGATATATGTCCACCAGCTGGCACGTCCTGGCGTATAATAAGCACAATATAAATAGGCGATGAGTGGCCCATAAATAATTGAATGGTTAAATGCATACATGAATTAATTAGTCCATCAGTGTTCAGGAGTAAGAGGTAAAGCCAACCAGGTAGAACAGAGAACAGTCAGGTACAGTAGTTAAGTCATCTGTACGTTTCTTAAGTTCCTGTTGAGAGATGTAGCTACTACTATCTCAAGAGACATTTGCTTTTTTTAAATTATTTTATTTTTTTAAGTACCAAAAAACACCGAACAACTGCAAACATTCCTATTTTGATCATTCCGTTCTACATATATAATTAGTAATTCGCAATATCATCACATATTTGCACATTCATCATCATGATCATTTCTTGGAACATTTGCATCTATTCTTAAAAGAAATAAAACGAAAACAGAAAAAAAAAAAATTTATGCATACCATACCCCTTACCCCTCCCTTTCATTGATCACTAGCATTTCAAACTAAATTTATTTTAACATTTGTTCCCCCTATTATTTATTTTTATTCCATGTATTCTACTCGTCTGTTGACAAGGTAGATAAAAGGAACATCAGACACAAAGTTTTCACAATCACACAGTCACATTGTGAAAGCTATATCATTATACAGTCATCTTCAAGAAACATGGCTACTGGAACACATCTCTACATTTTCAGGCAGTTCCCTCCAGCCTCTCCATTACGTCTTGAATAACAAGGTGATATCTACTTATGCATAAGAATAACCTCCAAGATAACCTCTGGACTCTGTCTCATTTCACTCTTCCCCCTTTTGGTTGAGAAGTTTTTCTCAATCCCTTGATACTGAGGCTCAGCTCACTCTAGGGTTTTTCTCAGTCCCTTGATGCTGAGTCTCAGCTCATTCTAGGATTTCTGTCCCACGTTGCCAGGAAGGTCCACACCCCTGGTGGGAGTCATGTCCCACATAGACAGGGGAAGAGTGGTGAGTTTGCTTGTTGTGTTGGCTGGAGAGAGAAGCCACATCTGAGCAACAAAAGAGTTCTCTTGGGGGTGACTCTTAGGCCTAATTTTAAGTAGGCTTGATCTATCCTTTGTGGGGTTACGTTTCATATGAACAAGCCCCAAGACTGGGGGCTCAGCTTATAGCTTTGATTGTCCACACTGCTTATGAGAATATCAAGAATTCAACTTGGGGAAATTGAATTTTCCCCCATTCTCACCATTCCCCGAAGGGGACTTTGCAAATACTTTTTTATTCACTGTTCAAATCGCTCTGGGATTTATTGGGGCATCCCTCTGGACAAACCAACAAAATCTCATGTCCTGTTCAAGGTTCCATGCACTTATGGTGTTCAGTCAAACTGTCTGCATAAATTATAGTAGGAAATGCACTAGTCAAAATATAAATTTTGTACCAAATAAACATTTTTTGCTTTAGTCTCACACATGAGTTGAAATTTTAAAATATTAATTACCATCTTTTTTCGGCACCCTGCAGTAATGACATTCCTTTGTTCTTCCTCATGCAAAAAAATTTTTTTAATTTGTATATTTAGTCACTGTCATTATACACTCTAGGCAATTCTAGATTATACCGTCTCAATCTTTATCATCTATCTTTCTTTCTGATTTCATTTGTGCCCCCAGCCCTCCTCCCTCTATCATCCTCACATTCAGCTTCATTCAGTGTTTTAACATAATTACATTACAGTTAGGTAGTATTGTGCTGTCCATTTCTGAGTTTTTACATTCAGTCCTGTTGCACAGTCTGTATCCCTTCAGCTCCAATTACCCAAATATCTTACCCTATTTCTATCTCCTGATGGTCTCTGTTACCAATGAAATTCTCCAAGTTTATTCACTAATGTCAGTTTATATCAGTGAGACCATACAGTATTTGTCCTTTTGTTTCTGGCTAATCTCACTCAGCACAATGTCCTTAAGGTCCATCCATGTTGTTACATATGTCATAACTTTATTCTGTCTTACAGCTGCATAATATTCCATTGTATGTACATGCCACAGTTTGTTTAGCCACTCATCTGTTGATGGACATTTTGGCTGTTTCCATCTCTTCACAATTGTAAATAATGACGCTGTAAACATTGGTGTGCAAATGTCCGTTTGTGTCCTTACCCTCATGTCCTCTGAGGCAGTGGTATTGCTGGGTCATTTGCAGTTCTATATTTAGTTTTTTGAGGAACTGGCAAACTGCCTTCCACAGCGGTTGTACCAATTGATATTCCCAACAACAGTGGATAAATGTGCCTCTTTCTCCAAATTCTCTCCAGCACTTGTCATTTTCTGTTTTATTGATAATGGCCATTCTGGTGGGTGTGAGATGATATCTCATTGTGGTTTTGATTTGCATTTCTCTAATAGCCAGGGAAGTTGAGCATCTCTTCATGTGCCTTTTGGCCATTTGTATTTCCTCTTCTGAGAAGTGTCT